>WNYA01000116.1:0-149851 GCA_019512145.1 Engystomops pustulosus
TGCTGCTAGTGCAGTCACTGTGTACATACATGACATTACTTATCCTGCATGATGGACAGTGACATCTCCGGGTCCCCCTCCAGCAGAGCAGAGGTCGGGGACGTTGCATCTGCTCCGCTGAGTGCATTATGTTGCTCAGCAGGAGGTTCCAGGGTGGAATGATGTAACTTGCTCCTTTTGTCCTGTCTTTTCCGTCATACACTTTCCTGACATAGATGCTGAGTGTATATTAAGCACGTGATGTGAGCCCTGCTGTACTAGCCCCAGAATACCACAAAATTCTGAGATTATTAGGGCTGAGCAGGAGTGTTATAATTATTTTTCCTCACTTCTGCCGGG
The DNA here is from genome assembly GCA_019512145.1 of Engystomops pustulosus. Classification (NCBI taxonomy): domain Eukaryota; kingdom Metazoa; phylum Chordata; class Amphibia; order Anura; family Leptodactylidae; genus Engystomops; species Engystomops pustulosus. The sequence goes on from WNYA01000116.1 coordinate 340, forward strand.
CACACTGCTGCACATAGTACAGTGGTGATGCTTGGTATTGCACCTGCACACAGACCACATAATGTGTTATTACACTTTTGAGGTGTTGAATAGGCAACTTTTAAAAGGGTTTTCAACAGGATGGGGCAGAGGCTGGCGTTTCTTACAGGGCGGTAATAATTGGTATTTTTAGCTGAGGTGGAATATGTAATTATCAGTAATAGTTTAGTCTCCGTTCACATGAATGTACGCTCTCCTGGGCGGGCACATGGCAGCGCGCTGCTCACCCCTCTCCATAGGAAACGCGCTGCCCGGCCCTTCTTATGGCCAGATGGAGCCTGCTCTATTTTTTATGGCACGGTTGTACTTAGTGCACCGCGACCTCATGGCTGGATGTACGGCCCCACAACGGTGGTGTGAATACGGCCTTAGTATGTATGTGCAGCGGCTGCATGGTGTGACACATCCTCGTGGTTGTATGTAGCTCCGGGTGCAATTTGCAATCTGCATGGTGTAATCTGCCATTGCATAAATGTTATTTCCTCAAAGAAAAGCGACTAATATGGAGGATCCGGCTGAAGAAGTTCTGTGTCTCTATCCGGTGGATGTATTCACACGGCTGATGTATGTGGCGCCTTCAGATATGATCAGTAAACTATAGCCTGGCATCACCCTGCTGCGCTGTTGGCATAGCTGAGTCATTGGGCAGCTGGGGATGAATAAGGAGCTGCTGGGACAATATACATACTGGCACGCTGACCTGCACACACCTTCTGTACTGACCGCAGGACCTCACAGCCCTGGGGGCGGGTCCTCACACCTCCCCCATCCCCCTCTCCTGTCGCTGCAGTCAGACTCCATAGCCCCCAAAATGTATGTGTGGCTGGGATATTCCAGAACTGTCAGGGATGTGACGCCTCTGTGGTCTCTTCATGGATTAGGAACCCCTGTGTCATATCTGAAAGGCCTAGCTGTGCTATTTACTGCACCTGGCAACTTTCACGTGATTTGGGAGACCCCACTGACCTGTGCCACGGATGCCGGAAAAGTATTTATCAACTATCCTCCAGATACACCCCTCAGGGCTCCCAGGGGCACACATCCAGGTGATTTATGCTAAAGGTTTTAATATACATTAGGCTCCGACGCTCTACAAAACCGCTGGAAACCTTCCATGTGACTCCTCGGGAAACATTTGGAGTTTGTTCTCGTAGGAAAGCAGTGACTTGAGTATAATTGTTCTCAGGATTTATGTTTAATACGTCTTTAAGGGAGAGCAAAAAGGGAAAACGGGGATAAGGGCGACATATATAGTCATGTAACAAAAGCATTGAAGTGGACAATATACAAAACAAGTGTTACTATAGCATAAAGGGGAGAGCCCCAAAAATCTCCTCCAAGAAGTAAGAAGAGGGAATGATCTCAAGATTTATGACGGGTAAAGGATATTTTCTTGTGTTTTGCAGGTTGTTCTGTGCAATGTCTCTCCTCTGAATCTCATCTTCAGGAACTTTGTCGGATTGAGCACGTATGTTGTACACCCCTCGGGGTGAACCGAAAGAACATCTGCAACTTTGAGGTGGAATATCTGTGTGATTACAAGAGAATACAGGTGGGAAATACAATGCGCACACAATAACAGTATTACACGGCGTTATCTTTCATCATTTATTTTCTGACAGTAGCAGAGGATGAGGCTTTTATAACAATAACACAAACTAATTGTCCATATGCATTAATATAAAATCTTCCTCCTACGTTTCACTGCACTTGACGAGAGAGTGTAATCCTCAAACATGCAAATGAGTTTCATAGGCTGCTGGGGTGTGGAGTATCCTTGGACAGCTCCGGGGGCAAAAGCTACTCCACGTCACTGCAGATCCGCCTCTACACACTTCTGGCGCGCTTCCGGAAGACAAATGGGAGCTACTGTGTAGATTTCCCCATGGTATATTTCCTTTAATTTATTTATTTTTTAATATTTATGCAGAACACATCTACCTGATTTTGAGCCCCTCTATGTAGGTTATGAGTGTTTGACGTTTATGTGGCTTATTTATGACCTGTGAATGAAAAACTTACATTGACCAGGCGTGATTGGGTAGATGGAGAGGACTCATGGACTGAGCCTTTTCCATAAACGTCAGGTGTCTGCTGTATTATGTATAGTAGCTTTACAATGTATTAAAATTAGGGTTGCACAATGCATCAAAACCTTGAATTTCGTACTCAGGACGGTTCAGTACCGGGTTTGTCATTTTTGGTACTGAATGACTGGTGTCGTTCTATAGACTCCTAGTAGCTGTCTGCAGTGGAATCCTCAAAGGAGACATCAGCCAGGGTATCCATTGAATAGATGTGTCGGGCCATCAGCAAAGCAGGAACCAGATCATCAGAGGCATATCAAGAACTGTCCATTTATGCTGTTCCTACATCTCCCAGGGCTTACCCAGACACAAGTTCTATAAATTAATTCATGGTACTCATTTAAATATTTTTCCCACCCGGGATTTGTACTCACAATCTCCACTACCATGCCATAGAGATACAGAGCCTCTATCCAGGGGTGCGCAACCTTTTTTCGGTCCCAGAGCCGCAGAGTCATACCCGTACCCTTCAGGGGACCACACTTTTAACCAAAATTCCCCCCAGAAACCACTTCTGCATTTGTCCAATAGACCCCAGAGCAGACTACAATAAAGTGCACAAACAAGACGATAATAAAGATGGAAATTGTCTAAACCCATGCAGCAGGTAATAATTGTGAATAACTGGCTGCACACAGGGGCTCTGATAGACCCCAGTAGTGATCCTTACCTGCCAGTCCCCCCTGGTCTAGTCTGGGGGAAAAATGCAACCCTCCCCCTTTATAAAAAAAAAAATTTCCCTTCTGGTTGATGGCCAAAGTATAAAAAGGTTACAGGTTTCAGAAGTGTTAAAGAAAGTTATAAAAGTTAGAAATTTTTTTTTTTTAAGTTTTATGATGCATCAGAGCTATATAAATTTGATATCTCTTTGCTCAAACTATGCTAAACCTTTTTGTCTTGTATACTTGTTTACGTGATGTTTGCTTTACTCTGTGACTTCTTGCCCTTAGGATGAGGAGTTATACCTTGTGAAGTGGAAGGGATACCCCGACTCTGATTGTTCGTGGGAACCGCGTCACCACCTCAAGTGCTTCAACCTCCTCAAACAGTTTCACCGAGATTTGGAGCGCGAGCTTCTCCGACGCGCTAAGGCTGCAGGAAACACGCCTAGTAGAAAATCCATAGCCCGGTGCCCACGCAGGCTGGACTCCAGCCTCTCGCACCACGTCGTTTTAAAAGCCAAACAGAGACAACGGCTTCGTATGTGGGAGCAGAAGCTGAATAACAAGCATGCCCATCCTGGCTTCATATTAGTAGAGAATGAAGTGGATCTGGAGGGGCCACCAAAAGACTTTGTGTACATCAACCAATATAAGGTGGGAGAAGGTGTAACCATTACCCAGTCGGCTGTAGGGTGCAAGTGCCGAGACTGTTTTACAGATGAGGGAGGCTGCTGTCCAGGTGGATTTCAGCACAAATTAGCTTACAATGAATATGGACAGGTGAAGGTCAAACCAGGCTTTCCAATTTACGAGTGTAACTCTCTGTGTCGGTGTGGCCCCTCCTGTCCTAATCGCGTGGTACAAAAAGGAATTCAATACAAATTCTGCATCTTCAGGACCTCTGATGGAAGGGGATGGGGGGTCCGAACACTGGAAAAGATCCGCAAGAACAGCTTTGTGATGGAGTATGTTGGAGAGGTGAGATGCCAAATTATGCTCTACTGTCATGTCCTCCTAATTTGTCATCAAGAATTAATCCAGAAAATGGGCATTGGACTAGCGCACGCGTCCTGTGCTGCATAACACAGGGATGGGGAAAGTAGAAGTAAATGAAGCCAACCCCTCCTGACAATCTTTCACCTAAAGAATACGCAGATAGCTGGGTCTCTCTCAGCCCGGTCAGAGTAGGGATCCTGTAACATTCATAGGGTGTGATCAGAGGCCATGCAACATCTGTAAATATTCTGAAACCTAAATTACATTGCAGAATATTTAGAGTATTTACAGATGTTGCATGGCCTCTGATCACACCCTATAAATGTTTCATGATCCCTACTCTGACCACCCTAATCTGCCTAATTGAAACCTAAATTACATTGCAGAATAATTAATTAGGCAGATTTGTCAAGCTGTCTAAAAGTCAGAATCGTTGCCATGGGCATCTAAGTGCAATCACAGCTCCCCTTTAAAATATTCATGATTACTCGTAATATGAAAGCCGGGCTGTAATCAGTTGCCATGGGCAACTAAGAACATTCTGACTTTTAGACAGCTTGATAAATCTGCCCCATTGTCTTGGAAATACTAGTGAGAGGTTATGTATATGTGAATGACAAGCCACATGTGTAATGTATGCTGTGACTGTAATCTACAGATAATCACCTCAGATGAGGCTGAGCGGAGGGGACAGATCTATGACCGGCAGGGGGCCACCTACCTGTTTGATCTGGATTATGTGGAGGATGTTTACACTGTGGACGCTGCCCGCTATGGAAATATCTCGCACTTTGTCAACCACAGTGTAAGTATTAGTATCCGTGTGTGACATACGCAACACAAGAACCTCTTCTTCTCCGCTGTATAGTTGTAGCCTTGCACTTTGGCGTGACCCAGTAATGGCCTCGCTAATAGACTGGGGCTTCATTCATCCTGCGGTATAGCGGCTTTGTGTGAAAAACAGCTATTAATGCATATAACTGGATTAAATCCAGTATCTACAGTGCTGTACACCGGGCGGTTTTGGTGATGAACACAATGTGAATTATTCTCTTTAATTTCTTACAGTGTAAGCCGAACCTCCAAGTCTACAACGTCTTCATTGATAACCAAGATGAGCGACTACCTCGCATTGCGTTTTTTTCCACCCGTACAATACGTACAGGCGAGGAGCTGACTTTTGACTACAATATGCAAGGTAAAGTTCATGGATTGCTTTCGTTTTCAAGTTGGATGTGTATGATTTGTATGAATATTGTATAACTATGAGTTCTGTAATGCTAGAAACCAGTACTCCGCCTGTTCATGAGTTGTTTCTAGTATTCAGGCTTGTGCCATAGGGCCCTTTTTAAAGTTGTATTTGTATAATGTAAATTTGATGCTTGAGGGGTCTCCAATTTTTTTAAGCACCCTTTAAAGTTATTCCTGCACTAATTCCGCCATAGTTGGAATTTTCTCAAGTCTGATCTGGTAATCAATGTGATTACTTGGCTGTATGGCGTCAGATGGGTGGAGCCTTGCTGTGGCCTAGGACCACCAGTCTAATTAGCATATTGCATAATTAAACTACCCTGAAGCTGTTACATAAACTATTGGTGATGAGGACTGCTTCATCTTTTTTTCTTTATTTGTAGTGGATCCAGTCGATGTTGAAAGTACAAAAATGGATTCCAATTTTGGCCTGGCCGGACTTCCTGGATCCCCGAAAAAACGAATCCGTGTGGAGTGCAAATGTGGCGCAGCCCAGTGTCGTAAATACCTCTTCTGAATGGAGCCTGTGATTAACTCCCCCAGCACTTCAATAACTGTTACCAGTGTTTACATCCAATGTTATGAATTCTCCTGGGGGAGGGGATCCCACTCCACTGCCTTCCACCCTCCTCCCCCAAACATATGGTGCTATGTACATGAATGTGTTTTTATTGCTTTTTATGTAACTATACCGAGTGCCTCCTGGGTGCACCTGGTCCCTCGTATGGCCTTGTGCATGATGTGCAACACTCGATACTTGAATTGTCTCCATTCAGTCTGCGGCCCGGCTCATTCAGGGTTTCCGTCTTTCTGTGTAATGAAATATTGGATGATATATTTTTTTTTTTAGATTATTCAGAATCCTTCTATTAACTTTTTCTGTTTTACTTTTTTAACCTTTTTATTCTCATCCTTGATTGTAAATACACATGATATAATCTCAACACTGATGGATCCTTTTTTTAATTTGTTATAGAATGACTGTATTTGGAAATGAATGGATCAAACAGAACCCAATTCCCACCCCCTCAACCACATGTCGATCTAAGACAATACCCCTGGATTTTGAAATTACAACAATAACATTTCCTATTTGGTTTTGCTTGAGGTGATTTTTGACCCCTGAACACAACTCTGTTCTGATTTCTCAGTTTGCATTTTGTTATCCTCAGCATTGGCCTACAGTGTAGCAAGGGTGGTGTAACAATACTCTACCACCTATTCTTACACTCAAGAATGCACATAACTACCATCATTTTTGGCTTTTAGACTATAAAGCAAGTTTTTAATGGGGATTTCTGCACATAGATTGGTTCATCCATGTCGGGTCAGAGGAGATGCAACACTTGCACCCTTTAGCAATCGGCTCTTTATGGCAGCCATTTAGTAGTAAAGCTGCAGTACTGCTACACCTGTTCTATGATGGATATTGCCGTCTTCATCTATCCACTGTATACGTACGTAAACTGTCCAGGATAGACCGTGGACCCCACTGATCTATTACCGATGATCCATCCTACCTGCAGACAAATGTTTGCAGCCGTGTGTCATCGGCTCAAGCGCCAATGACAGTAGAAAAGAGCAGGTCCTAGCCTGAAATTCCCTTAAAGGCAATCTCCCACCAGATTACTGGTGGTACACTGCCCACACAATCATGCTCGTACCCCCTTATGGTCGATTGCAGGCTTTGTTTCCTAACTACCATGAAAGATAACGGAAAAATATGTAAATGATCTTAAGGCGCTGGGGCTGACGTCACCTGATCGTCTCATGGCTCTGCCGGCTGCTAAGTATGCACACCCTCGCCACTTAGTATTCACTCACTTTACATATTGGTAAAAGTTATTTTTCATGGTATTACGAACCCCAGAAAGTCAGAGGGGATTGATTGCAGGCTTTTTCCTAAGGTAACGCGCATGATTGTGTGCACGGTCTACTTCCTGGTGTTAATGTCCTTTAGCATAAACTCACAATGACTGGCTCTGGGAGAGGTATGTCAGTGGATTACAGCGTCCAGGATCATAGTGTTTTATTGCAGGGGACACATACAGGAAATATAAATAAAAGGGGGGAGGACATTACACATGGTTAATCGGGGTGACATGAATTCACTTCTGCTCTCTTCTCCAGATGATAACCATCCCCTTAGCATCACTGGAGGCCAGGAGACTTTCATCACAGTTAAAGCTGACTCCTAGAACAGCCGCACTGTGTCCTTGAAGCTTGTTCACAATGGCCTTGGTGGCCCGTTCCACATCAAAAAAGTAGACGCACATATCTTCACTGCCGGTAACTAGAGGGAGATAATAGACACAGGTGACGCTGGGTAAGTATACAAGGTATGTTATGTAAGACTTCTTCTCCCTGTCATATGTGCAGCATTCTCCAGGAGAAGGGAGGGCTAGAAACATGCTGCACGCTATAGACAAGGTGTGAGATAATAAGCAGTACCAGGAAGGTATAACCTATACGTACCGACACAGGCTCCCTGCCTGAAAGACATGAGCGGGCAGAAGATGCTTCCTATGGCGTGGCTCGTTTGCTGGATTTGAAACGTTCGCTTTAACTGCAGCGTTCCCTCATTATCCGTAACCCTACAGAGGCAGAAGTCGCCATGAATAAGATGCTTACATCGTGTTATGCGCACTGTGCTTCAGACATAACAGGATTGGCTTTGTCATTTTACTTTTTTTTACATTTATATAGTATTTTTGTTCCAATAAAGCAATAGCTTTTGTAGATTTTTGTAGTTTTTCTGTCCCGGCCAAGCACACGTCTGCTTACTGAGAATGGAACGGAAACATGATTCTATCTAGAAACTGAAAACCCTAATTGACATGGTAAAGGGGGTGCTCCACACAGAATATGGTTGGTGGGTTTGACTGCGGGACCCCAAGTCTTATTATTAACTTCTACAAGGCTCCCAGTACACACACTCTGGGGGCTCTTGTTTGTCTGAACACTACAGTAAGCTAGGTTGTCCAGGATAACCACCTCTGGTAGGATGCAGAGGCTGCACTGTGACCTGAAACTGAGGCCAGTGCTGGGCTGCAGCGGGAGCGCAAAGTCGAGGTGACGCCACTGCTGCAGCCTCTGCTCCCTAGATAAAGAGTAAGTAGTTGTACAATAACTTTACATGGCTTCCACCTGAACTGATTGATGAACACATATGTTTGTTGTGTTCCATCCAAGTCTAGAACTGCTATACTTGGCAGACTCAATGGGAGGAGATTTATGAAAGTGTCAGTGAATAGACCAGTGCAGAGTCAGGCTGTGTTCACACGATGTGTTGCGTTTTTTTTTTAACATATTCCAAAAGCTTTAACTGTGATCATTTGCTAAAACGCAATGTAACCTCAACATGTGAGTCCTACTTTTCTGTCAAATTGTACAAGTCGCATTCATAAATGTGGCACACAGCATTTCAGATGCAAATTATTCCAGAATTGGGGCAGAGACAGATTGATATACCTCCTCTTAAAATGAGCATTTTTTTTTTTTTTTACACGAGCAGGCCCCATGTCCTCAATTGTAAATCTGACACTTATGGACAATGAAAGTTTTAAATTCACTGAGGGCAAGGAAAGATCTTGTGAATTGTAGAAAAAAAAAAATGGAAGAGAAAGCTGAACTGAATGTATGACGCGCTTGATGTACATCAGACATTTTATGCCTCCTTACCTGTATAACAGCAGCTTATTAATACAAGCATTAACCAATAGCGATGGGTCCCGGGCTTCACGACTGATCCATGAGCGGGCAGAGAGGCTGGTGATGGCGCTGCCTTCTGACACAACTAGGCGCTTAGCTTTGGTCAGCTTACCTGCAAGTCACATGTATAGACCGCTTATGAATAACATGTCTGGGGACAGTCCAATCACAGCACAAAGCATTGGCAGAGCCGTTCAGTATTTGCTACAACTCTGCTATAGCCAAAGTAATGGACAGATCTAACAGAGATGGCAGCACTGCCTCATCAATAAACCATCAATCAGTGAGCCCTATGTCCCCCTCACCTGTGGCCATATCGAACAGGAATGAGAAGATGCTCCCACGGTCATCCCCTGCCCACAGGATGCGTCCGGCTGAGTCGAAGGACAATGATAGCACCCGGCCGGTCAGCTTACTGCTGCCTCCCTTCACCTTTTTACCGGTGGAAATATTCACAACGTGGATGTTGTGTTTACTGTTACCAACCTAAAAAAATTCCATATGGGTGTATCAGTGTATCTCATCTACATGTAACACTACATACAGCTACTGGGGAACTACAAGTCCCAGTATAGAAACCCCTTCCCTCATATATGTACACAGTGTACAGACAGACACCAACTGTATATCAGAACCACTCACCACAGTGAGATTGTTATTGATTGGCTGGAAAGTGCAGCACAGCATCTGTGCCGAGTCCGGGTCTGGAATCTGTCGGATGCAGCGGCCATCTTGGGTGTTCCAAATACGCATGCTGCCATCCAGAGAGGTGGAGACAATTATATCATTGGATAGAGACCAAGCAAAGTCGCTGACGGGACCGATGTGTCCTCGCAGGGTCTGCAGGACGGTGGGGGGAGTGGGAACCAGCTGACACACTGATATAGTGCCATCCAGAGAGCAGCAGGCCAGGAGGTGCTTGTCGTCATTGGCAAATTGTACCTTGGGGACTACAAGGAAAACATGAGTTTGTAAATTTCTGACAACTATTTTCCAAAGCTTCAGGTGTCAGAGAGATCTAGATCTTTATTGGTTGTCAGTAAATTGCTACTTACCAGCTTGATCCACGTGTTGGTCGAATATGTGGTACATCCCAGCGAATGCATAGTTCTCGCTCAGAGTGGTGTCACCTGCCATTGCCCTGCTGGCTTCAGCCAATGGTGTTGGCACCACACTGCCAGGAGCCCTGCGGGAGAGCCCAGTGTTACCAAGTCACCATACAAGTGTCTATCCCCTTTGACTCATATCCTTACCTTTCTTCCTGCGCCACGCGGTTCATTTGTGCCTGAAGTTGGTAGGAGCCTCGGCTTACAGAACGCCTGTGACCTCGTGACCCCTGAGACCGTGGCTCCTCTTCCAAATCCTAAAGGAATAACAATAATCATCATAAACAACAACCTAAAACTGTTGGGTCCAGAGGTGGATCTTCAGATTCTGTACATCTGAGAATAATGTGTTTTCTGCGAGGCGCTCACCTCCATGCGGTCCAGGGTAGTGCGAGAGCTGCGGATGCTGTTACTGTGTGCACGAAAGCTGCTCTGCTCAGACAGGGGTCCGTATCGCTGGGCAAGGAGTTGGCTACGAAGTTTCAAGTACTGTCGTCGCAGCTGCGGATCATACCCGGCCTTGGCATTCTCCCGCAGGAGCTGGCTGCGTCTCCGGATGTACTGAGTGCGGAACTGCGGGTGCGCAGGAGTGCGGTATGCGTTGTACCTGGTGAAGGATCACTTGGTTACAGTCACCGTAAAGAGTAGGATATACTGACACATTGTAACGCAGTCTGTACCTTGCGTCAACTGCCAGGACCTGTTGCCAGACAGCAGCCATTCCACGCACACTCCAAGTCCCTCAGCTCAAAAGGAGGGAGAAATCCTAACAGGAGACAACAGTCAGAAAGTTATTCTTATAAAATAGATACAAGGGGAAAGAGGAGGAACATAATATACGTCACTACTTGCTGTCAGTGAATGAGTACTAAATGGCTTATAGAGACCTGCATATGGTATCCAATGACACATGGCATACGGTAATACAGTGGACAGCGCCGCCCTGTGTTCATCTCGCTTAATTAACCTGCAAAGAATCCTTTGCAAGTCGCAAGAACATAATCAGGACTGTAGAGTCAGAGTCGTGACAAAACCTAGACTCCACAAATATGTAATAAGTTCTGTCCCTGATTTAGGCCAGGGGTGAGCAGAGCGTCAGGAGTGGACCCAGGAGCAGTGAGGACACAAAGCATAGCAGCAGGAGAGGAGCCAGGAGCAGTGAGGACATAGAGCGGTGCGGCAGGAGAGGAGCCGGGGGCAGTGGGGACACAGAGCGGTGCGGCAAGAGAGGAGCCGGGAGCAGTAGGGACACAGAGCGGAGCAGCAGGAGAGAAGCCGGGAGCAGTGAGGACACAGAGCGGTGTGGCAGGAGAGGAGCCGGGGGCAGTGAGGACACAGAGCGGTGCGGCAGGAGAGGAGCCGGGAGCAGTGGGGACACAGAGCGGAGCGGTAGGAGAGGAGCCGGGAGCAGTAGGGACACAGAGCGGAGCGGCAGGAGCGGAGCTGGGAGCAGTGAGGACACAGAACAGAGCAGCGAGGACATAGAGCGGTGCGGCATTAGAAGAGCCGGGAGCAGTGAGGACACTGAGCGGCACGGCAGGAGAGGAGCCGGGAGCAGTGGGGACACAGAACGGAGCAGCAGGAGAGGAGCGGCAGGAGAGGAGCGGCAGGAGAGGAGCCGGGAGCTTTGAGGACACAGAGCAGTGCGGCAGGAGAGGAGCCGGGAGCAGTGGGTACACAGGGCAGAGCACCAGGAGAGGAGCCGGGAGCAGTGGGTACACAGAGCGGAGCACCAGGAGAGGAGCCGGGAGCAGTGAGGACACAGAACGGTGCGGCAGGAGAAGAGTCGGAAGCAGTAGGGACACAGAGCGGAGCGGCAGGAGAGGAGCCGGGAGCAGTGGGGACTTCTCATCTACACTCACCACTACCTGCACCATTTAGCGCTTCTATCTGTTATGACTGTCAGCAGGGTGCGGCTTTGCATGTTGCAGGTTGTGCATCCTCTTCTAGGCTTTTAGTTAAGATGAATGTGGCTGCACCTTATGTACATGCTCAGGAGTGAAGCTCTTCTGCTACAGATTAGAGGAATAAGGCACTGGGAAGGAATGACCACATTTACCTCAGCACTGCTAGAGGGACCAGGAAAACAGGACTGTGGAGTCATGACGATTTTGGTGCAGTTTGAGTTGAAATTGGGGAAATTGAGTAGCTGGAGGTTTATCTTTACCATGAAATTGGCCTTATGATATACATCTCAACTACAGTCACCATGCAGCCCAAGTCTTAAAGGAATTATCCACCTACAACAACCCCCATAGGTACAGCTTAGAGAAGAGCGTGTGTTATTTCACTGGGACGTGATAAGTAGCTGCCATCAACATGTCACTGCTTATCTCGTCTGAAAAACAAAGAGTTAAATACAACCTTGGAGCATGTAGTGTATGATATGTATACATATCACTGAATTATTATATGTATATTATCATTTATGGAGGCCCCTATAATGGAGCCATGCTGTGACACATATGTGACCCCCTGGATATTCCTCTATATGAGACACGTATAGAAGATATACTGCAGTAATAAATACATATTATATCTATATATTACAGCAATAATGTACACACATCTAATAGAGCAGTAATGTACATAATAATAGATAGATATATATAAATAATGCAGGTACCTGCTCCGCCGGAAGACCCATCCGCCCTGACTCCACCGGTGACGTCATCAGTGAAGTCTCTACCTGCCATTGGTCAGCTGGCTGTCAAACGCTCCACCAACCACAAAGCATCTTCCTGGATTCACACCAATAGCTACGAGGAGGAGACGGGATATTGTCAGCCTCAAAACAATAGCATCATCCGAACACTAGGGGGAGGCTACGTGTTATATTTCTGTCGGGAATTTACTCGCCATGTTGTTGTAGTCTCAAGTTAGTATTTCTTTTTGTGGAGCTTCTTTAAAGCCATTACTATGACCCAGAAGGAACAGGCACTAATTCCACAAGTTGCATTCACACTGTCACACTAATACCAGTCATTATCCCTGCAACAGTCTGTCACACTGAACCTAAAAATCCCAGTTTTTACACAGAAAGTGTCAGTCATTAATCCTATAAATTATTACTAGGAAAGCCACAAAACCATGAACTGGACAGAAGTCCTGGATACTGGCATCTATAAAGGGCCCCATAACCCTTTAGTTATGTTCGTATAAAAATGCCGGTCTCTAATGGGGCCTGTAGAAAAGAAGGGCCATGGGACTACAACCGATTTCATTGTAGCTCATCCCTATGGTTTTCCCCCATACAAGCACTATGACAACTATTCCAAGATGGACAGGTTTATGAAAAAAAATTGAAGACATTGAGCGGACTTATAATTGGATAAAATAAGAAAGATAAATGAGATAAGAAAAACATGGCGGCTTTCATTCAGAACAAGCACTCCTGGTGTCCATGGGCTTTGTTTGGTATTACAGGTGACATTTACTGAAATGCAATACCACACATAGCCCATAGACAAGAGACATCCCTTTAAGCAATAGGTTTAGGACCTTGGAAGAAGAAATCCTAGCTGAACGGAACTGGTGAATATAACAGAATAACACCGGCTTTGCTTTACCAGTCTCATAGAGACAAAGTGCATGGCAGCACTATTGCATAACTGCTTCTCCATTTAACCCATGAACCAAGGACCCTCCTTTATCTGATATTTGGGGGGTGCCAGCAGTCAAATCACACTGAAAATAAGGAGACCTCTCATGCTGCGTTCACACATTGGGGCACATTTACTAAGGGCTTTGCGCCACTTTTCTGACAGACTTTGCACGTCCTTTTAGGTGTAAAGTACTTGCACAAATATTTAAGAAGTTTCCACGCCACGATTGTGCCACACGTGACCGTTTTGTGGTGCAGCTGCATTAACCTCCATACGACACAAATTAAGCGCATTCTGGTGCTAAGTCAGACCATGAACCAGATTTATCATGCAAAGTCTGTTGCACCCCCTATGTTAAAGGTGCACCACAAAAAAGTTGATAACTCTGTCGGCACAGTGCAGGAGAGCGCCAGATTCATGATTTCTCGTGCACATCTTAATAAATCTGCACTTTACACAAGCAAACCACATTTAGTGCAGTTTCTGACATGATTCTTAGTAAATGTGCCCCATTGTTTTTGAATTGTGTTTTGAAATTCAATTCAATCGACGTGGTAGGAGCTTCCCCGGATGAATGTAGACCTGAACGCTAGCATTTGGGAAACCGACACATGTGTTGGATTGTGTACCAACAAAACACATTTTGCTTGTATGCAAGTATTTAGGTTTGGGAGTAACGTCAAAACGATTCAAGGGCAACTTAACCCCTTCACGCTCCGTGGCGGATATATCCGCCACGGAGCGCAGTGACTTAGCGCTCAGTGGCGGATATATCCGCCACGGCGCTTATGCCGGCTCGGCTCTGGATCAGAGCCGAACCGGCATCGGGAAACACGGGGTGCCGGCTGTAACTAATAGCCGGCACCCCAGTGTAACACCCCCGATCGGAGTTGTCTCCGATCGCGGGTGCTTAACCCGTTAAATGCCGCGGTCAGCGCGACCGCGGCATCTAACATGTATCTGGGGGGTCTTTCCCCCACGATATTATACACACTGCCTCCCTAATACACGGGAATATCTGATCACTGGGACCCAGTCACATGATTAGTGGCTCCCTGAAGACCCCATTCTGTTCCCCCAGGTACCAGACACTTTCCTGACACTTGCAGGGAGGTCCTGAGGGTCGGAGCTCAGCCCCTTATTCCCTGTCCTGTAGATGAAGATTCCCTTTACTAACAGAAGTCTGCTCTCTGCTGTACAGTGCCCTTCAGATATTGGGGTACACTAGAGGAGTCTCTATGGGGCTGTACCCTGAGTGCACTAATGTTTTTTCAGGATTAGGATTGTATTGTAGCAGAATTCATTGTGCCTACAGCTACCAGACAGTAGGCTGCATGATCACACATCCTTAGAGCTTACAGTAAGACGGAAGAACTTCCTAGTCACCCCAACAATGTTTCTGTTACTTAAAAATGCCTTTATATAGGGCACACAGATTACGCAGCGCTGCACAGAGCCTACCAAATCAGTCCCTGTCCCCAATGGGGCTCACCGTCTAATCAACCTACCAGTGTGTTTTGGAGTGTGGGAGGAAACCGGAGGACCCGGAGGAAACCCACGCAAACACAGAGAGAACAGACAAACTCTTTGCAGATGTTGACATGGATGGGACTTGCAGCGCTGGGGTACTGAGTTCAAGGCTGCAGTGCTAACCATTGATCCGCCGTGCTACCATGAATACAGCAGCTTCTGAAGCCATTCTATCTAAGGGTCTCCTATCTTACATTCTCCTGCAGGCTGCTGGATTCCATATCAAACCTCCCCTGTCTAGATGTGCAACATAAAGAAGGAGATGGAGGGATCCCAGCTAAAATCCTGGTGGATTACTCCATGGTGAGGCTCTTCTATTTTGGCTGGTGTAGGGCTGTCCTGGTCAGCTTCTGGGGGGGGACGTGTAGTCACCTGCTGCGGCGCTCCCAGTGTCCCACTTTGTAGTCTGTCAGCAGCCTAGCACACCCACCCATCACCATGTCCGTGCCCAGCTCCCCAGAAGTTGTCAGAGCAGAGCTCCGGGCTGCGGCATGGGCCTATGGCAGTGATGGCGAACCTTTTAGCGGCTGAGTGCCCAAAAAGACACCAAACCCCCCCCCCCCTTATTGATCGCGAGGTGCCAACCAAAAATTAAAGCAGTAACTTACTGCTCCCTGTTATTCAACAATCATATTGGCCTCCTGAGGACAGCAGAAAGATGGAAAATTTGCATAATTTTAGCTTCTTTCCAGTGTCCCTCTGTAGACCTGTAGGGGCCCGCAAGAGGTCCTCCAAAGATAATTCGGCCCTGTCTATTCAGTCTCCCTCTTCCTACAGTCCCAAGTAGTGAAGTAAGTATCAAAATATATCTTTTAAATTGCTTGGAACTGCAGGAAGATTCTTTGAGTCCTTTCTGGTGTGCTGGGGTGATGGCCCGGGTGCCCACAGAAAGGGCTCCGTGCCATAGGTTCACCATCACTGGCCTATGGGAACGAGGGAGGATGTGAATACACTTATTTTTTTTAGAAAAGCCCTTCCGGCACGTACATTTTTATTACAGTTGTACAATGGGAACCTGTCTGCACTTGTGACCATATAGAATACAGCCAGTGTTATCTCTTGTCCCTGGAGAGATATGTAATCAGACCTTTTACCATATATACTCGAGTATAAGCCTAGTTTTTTCAGCACAAAAACATTTGCTGAAAACCCAAACTCTGCTTATACTCAAGTAAAAAAAAAAATAGGTTTTACCAGGTTTTTATGGTAAAATTAGGGGTCTCTGCTTATACTTGGGTCGGCTTATACTCTAGTATATACGGTATATATGCTGTTAGTAGCCACAGGACTGTGAAATATTGATTTATATTCCATGATGATGCATCAGGGGTTTGTCCTCACACCACTGCACTCCCTGCAGCCAGTGTTGGGTATTGTCTCTGGAGAGATATGCTGTTAGTAGCAGCAGGACTGTGAATTATGCATTTATGTTTCTGGATTTTAGCATCTCTAAGTACAACAGTATGAGGAAATGCACTTGGAGTGGACTATAGAGAAACTCAATACAAAGTGACCACAGTCTTCATGGTCACAACTGGTGACACATTCCCTTTAAACCATGGGACTAAAAACCTTAACAGACCTCCTAATTTTAACTGGGTTTTTTTTTTCCTTTTTTCATTACTGATCCTTTAAGATGGGAATGGTCACTATGGGATCACTTTATATGTGTAGTGGGCATCATGTAATGTGTTCCTCAGGAACGACGCAGAAAGCAGAAGATGCTGTGCAGTCAGCTGCAAGTCCTGCAACTCCTCCTTGGATTCCTACAAGAAGCGGACACTGCTAACTGGGAAGAGACGAGCCCGGAGTTACTGAGTGAGTACCGAAATGCGGTCTACACAGCTGACCCCTTTTCATATAGAAGCCCCCCAGACTTTAGACAACCAATGTATACAGAATGAAAAGCTGCAAAACCTGTGTAATAGACAAGTGGCTCTAACATAGGGTCACACGTGGCGTTTTGAACACATTTTTAAGCAGTCAGTTAAAAAACGCATCAGTTTTGGACCTTTTTTCTCAATTCTCGTAATTAAAAACAGATGAGTTTTTTTTTAAAACGCATGTGTTTTTTTAAAGAAAGCTTAAAAACAGGCCAAAAATGGGTTAAAAACACCACATGTGACCGCAGCCTTATTCTAGACGCATTCATTTAATGAGTTTTGTCAAAAAAGCATTTTCGATCAGGGTGTGGTCACACTTACCGCTACGGTGGGTTCTGGTTACAGATTGCTTGCATTTGCATAGGAACACTTGTGCAATTTGGACGAGGCCCGCCCCCGTACTCTAGTGCTATGTGTGATGGCACCCTTTAAGCAGTCCGTTACAAACGCATGCATTTTTGAAAACGCATCAATTTTTGACCGTTTTTCCCAATTATCTTAATGAAGATAATTGGTAAATGGACAAAAACAGTCATGCATGCATTTTTTTAGACTTTTAAAGCGGCCTAAAAACGGGTTCACCACCCTGAGGGTTTGGTCTCTGGAAAAACTGACATTTTTCGGTTCGATCCACTTTCACTCAGAGGTCATTCAGTATGTCGGATTTTCATGCATGTGTTTGATTAGTTTTCAAAGCGCTTTTCATGCACATTCAACTTGTGTGATAAAAGGCTGATGTCTCTTTTCTATGGGGATGGATCAGTGAAACACCAACATTGAACTTCCTTGTGCCTCAGAGTGCAATGCGTTTTTGATGTTTCCCCTTAGACATGTATAGGGTGAGTTTCACAAAAAAAATAAAAATGTGTGTGCATAAAGGAAAAATGCTCGTCTGACAACGATATGAATACAATGGGTCAGTGTTCAGTGCAAGTCCTGCATGCCAGAAACACACACGTAAAAAATGTGTGAAAGAGGCCGATGATGTGGTGAATGGAGCAGCTAACTTGTACACTTTTCTTTATCAGGTCAAGAGGTAGAAGAGATGAAAAAGAAGTGGAAGTCTCTTAAAACCGAGTACAAGAAGACAGTGACTGAAGTGGAAGAGCTGATCCCACAGCTCCTGGAGAAGATCCAGCTCGTACAACAGAAGAAGACCCAGCTGGAGGTGGCTCTGCAACAGTACCAAATACAGGTCAGGGAACGGCAGCCTCATCCTCACATTTTGCACCTTAGGGTGATGGCACAGGTGGCATTTTGAACCCGTTTTTGGTCCGTTTTTAAGCAATCCGTCAAAAGGCGGCTTTTGACGGATTGCTTAAAAACGGACCAAATCCGTTTTGGACTGGTTTGACCAATTCTCTTAATTGAAAGTGGTCAAAAATGCATGCATTTTTTGACGGACTGCTTAAAAACGTGTGCCATCACCCTTTGGATGCGGTCACACTGTGCATTCTTGGACAGTCCTTGGTTTTAATCAGTTTCACAGCTTCTTACACTTCTAGAAATGAAGATAAACAGGTTCAAACCAGCCAAACCCATGGTAAACATACAAAAACTCATGCGTATTCAGTCCATTTAAAAACAGTCCAAGAACACACCGTGTAACAGCACCTTTACCCAGAGAGTTGAAAGGCTGTACATAAAATATCTTCAGTAGAGATCAGTTTCCAGAAGTGGTCATATCTTGCACCTACATTTATGGTCTATGAGCGTAGCTGAGATGGCCAAGTGTCCTCCCAATGCTTCTATAGTATTGAATGAAGCAGCAGGACCGGTCATGAGAATGGGACACCTGTTTTCATGATCAGTGGAGGTTCCATTCTCGTGACCCTATCAGTTACATTGTTATCCCATCAAGTTCCTAAATAAAGTAAGCATGCAGCAATCTCTGCCTTGATTAAATTATTTAAAAATTCTTAATTTTTCTGAAATTGGAGTTGGTACATTTTTCCTGACAAACAATAATGGTTATTATTGTGACAAGTTATCAACAAGATTGATGGGGGCTGTATTCAGGTGTGGCACTTACATTGAGTTTTGAAATGCAAAAAACAGCTGAGGCGAGGAGATTTGCTTAATAAGATTTCTGTTAATATTTGCATTTACAAAACGCAATGTAAACAGAATGACATCACATTAACATTTGTGTTTTGAAAATGCTAATTTTAACAGCAATGTAATTAGGCAAATCTCCTTGACTCTGTAGCTGTCATATTGCATGTGAACACAGATCAGGGAAATGAGACTGCTTTTTCATGAACTGTGTCCTCCAGATCAGCAGGTTATTCCATTCACACATTAAGTCCCCTTGCACATGGCAATGTGCTCACCTGGGCAGTAACCTGTGCGTAGCAGATGGCCAGGTTGAGAAGGGAGATGTATGAGCATTTCTCCCATCTCCAAAGAAAGCCAAGCACCCATGGTCTGGCAAAATATAGGACATATATAGGTCTGTGTGCAGTGAGAGAGTGAGCAGTTTATCACACGCTCCTATATGGTTGAATTCAATGACATTTAGGGACAACCTCTTTAAAGGGGGTTTTCCCACAAAGAAAAGTAAGGCCCTATCCACAGGATAGGGCCCAACTTGCTGATCAGTGGGGGTCTCAGTGCTAATGGAGCAGACTGCCGCGCATGACCATTCTGCTCCATTATTCTCTATGGAGCTGATGGAAATTGCCGAGCGCTGCGCTCAGCGATCTCAGTTCCCTCCATAGAGGTTGATGCTGCTGAGGAGTTGGACAATAAGACAGCGGAGAAGCTCCTTTTGTGTTCAGTTTTACATGAAATTTTTTTTTCTTCAGTTTTTCTCGGGGCTCCACTGGTTTTAATATTCTTGTGATTCATTTTCAGGCCGCAAAAAGGCAGCAGCATTTGAAGGAAGTTTTCCAAAAGCAGCAGCTGGTAATACAGAAATGTCAGATTCATATAGAGCAGCTAAAGGATGAAATCCAGAAACTGGAGCAGTCGGCAGATTGCTGGATGCAGACTGTGAGCAGGTGAGAGCGGAGCATACGGCTTAAATAGCTGGAAATTAAACCTTGCTAAGCTTTGGTCCCAAAACACTGATCTCCAACATTGGTCTGATGTGGCAGGGGACATTGGATACATGATGCTGTGAAGGAGTACAATGCATTTAGTTTCTTTGATCACATTGACTAAATCCTAGAAAACCCAATACATGTGATGTATCTCCTTTATTTCTTTTCAGGGATACCACACTTGCAAGTCTCCAGAATACCCTGCAGGGAATGTCCTTGGTGTCTGTCGGAGACCAGGAACTTGTTTTAGATTTAAATGTCAGAAACAAATGTGAGATTGCACCATTAAGGGTCACCCTACACTGGACTTCTGAGGGAGAATTTCAGGTGGAGGTGAGAGAAGATATGGACTATGTGGGCTCTGTTAACCATAACAGGCTAAGGGTGCGTTCAATTTATAAATGCATTGTAAACCCAAACCAATTATGTTTACACTAAGTAAACATTAAGTTAATTTTTTGTTTACCTACCTTTCATCTGGGTGGAAATTCTCCCTCAACTGGGATCAACTCTGCTTTACACTCTAAGGCACCTGCAGAGTAAACTAGTGATCCATATAAGTAAAAAGTTCATGCATCGCCCTCCTCGAGAACTTCAACAGAGCCGATAAAGTGGCACTGTACTTTTATGTCTTTATTTTAGGGGATTTGAACAGAGCACCCTTTCCCTATCCCCCCAAAGACGATATCATGATCATAACGTGTCAGATGTTTTCTGAATCTTTATTGTGAATGTCTGATGTTTCTGCAGACCGTAGACTCCATGCTTAGGCTCCCTCCAGAACTGCAGCGTGGGGCTACATCTCATATCACTCCTATCATCCTGGAGCTGCAGTGTTGGTACCAGAGCTATGCCAGTCTTCTGAAGGAGATGAAAGACCTACACGAGCGGTACTATTACATAATGGATTGGGGTGATTTGTGGGTAATACTGCATGCTCTCTGCAAGCATTGGGTTTCCAAGCTATCATTGGGTGTTTGGTAGCATGTGATTGGCCATGATCAGCGGAACCGGCTCCTTCTAACATCTGTCCCATAAATGTATTTCCTGCTAAAATATGTGCAGATTGGATCCACCTTCCTTACATCATTACTGCTTCCTGTTATATTTAGGTTTGCCATTGACTGGCTCCCTACTGAGAGAAAGCTTCTCTTTTTGAAAGGGAAAAAGCAATACAGCCTGGCGATTGAACCAGGATACCCAACAAGCGGGGGCATCAGTCTGCTAGGAGCAGAACCATGTAACACATCTGACTTTAAGGTAAGAGGCTTTCTAGATTTTTTTTTTTTCTAATTATTACTATGGAATTGCAGTTAACATTTTATATTTGCTTTTCAGCCCCCCCTGGAGAAGCCATCACTGAGCGACTGGCTGGAATACCTACAGAGCTGTCCTGACGTCATTGGCTGATGAGATCTGGGGAGTCTTATGGACCAACCTTGGACTGTTTTTATGATTCAGAAGCACTCCACATTACCCCACCATTACCAATGTGTGTGATTTATGACTCAGGTCAGGAAAGACTGAAATGTCAAATGTTGTGTCATCTTGTGAGGTTATATTTAATATATCAATGGAATAAACCACTTTGTGTTCTGTAATTTCTACTCTATTGTCTATGCTACCTTAGTGATGACCATTTGTTACTTATTGCCGTTAGAGATACATACAGGAGGAGTCGTTTAAAGTTTACAGTTTTCCGTGCATCACTACTGGCTAGAAGATCTGCAGTCACGGTGCATGTAAGAGACTCTTGTTCCATTTATCGCTTCATTAAAACTCTATTTACTTCCACAGCCTGAACAGAGCTGCACAAATGGGCAGCAAGAGGGCAGATCTGCTCCCCCTTTACTGCTCCACTTCCCCAAAATACAGGGAGCAGAGACTGACAGGGATGTGCCAGCTCTCTTGACATATAATGTATTCTGTGCCAGGCAGGAGAACTCGCTAGGCTGGTTTCACATGCTCATTGAATGTGCCTGACTGATCAATCGGTGTGACACATGACCGCTAAGCCCCACTGTGTTCCTTCTGTGTTACCACCCAAAAGTAAGTCTGGAATGTCTCTGGCATAGAGGAGTTAATCCGGCACAGGGGAGCAATCTCTAACAAATTGGATTACTGGTTGTAAAGATGGAGGAGGTGAAGACTGAGATTAATACACTTGGGGATTAAGATCCAGATAACAAAGAGCCTCGGGAGAGAGAGGATTCTTCTAAGTTTATTAATGATCCTAATTTGTACAGAGAAATGTCAAGTAGTTTTTCCCTCTTGATGTCAGTAATGGACTTGGGTTTTATTGCTTCACAGCCCCTTGTGCCTTCCTGTACTTTCTGTAATGCAATAAAGGATAATGCAACACAACAATTACTGGGTAATGCCTGGATAAATGTAGTGTCATTCATTCATCTAGGGCTGCATGGACATGGAGGTAATAAATCTGCAGTTACCCGTATATGCCGGCGTATAAGACGACTGGGCGTATAAGACGACCCCCAACTTCTGCCCTAAAAATATAGAATTTGGTATATACTCACCGTATAAGACTACCCCTCTCCCAAATGAAAAAAAGTCTGCTTTGATTTCAACATGTTAATTTTAATTCAAATGCATATGACATGCAGGTACTGTATATAGCAGCACTATAAACACTTATAAACATAAGGTTGTTTCAAACATGTACGGTAAAGCTAAAACTTTGCAAAACAAACAAGAGAGCAAGTGCCTGGTGATCATAACTGTAAGCTGCGATATTGTAACAGGTCTTGCTGGCATGACAGTTTCCCTGCCTTCAAAATCCTCCTGTTCGTCATCTGATATCATAAGTACATCAATGACATCTTGTGATACATTTGTAAGGCAATCATCATATGGATCAAATTCCGTATCAGATGGTACGCTCTCAGCTCCGGCTTCTTCTACTTCCTCTTCATCTTGCCACAAGTAGTCGTCCTCCATGCCATCTAATGAATTTGATATGCCACACTTCTTGAAAGACTTGATGACGGTTTCTTCATCAATATCATTCCAGGCTTTTATGACAAACTGGCACAAAACATCCAGCTGTGGAGCACGCATGTTTCCTCCTTTTGTGAATGACTTTTCGCCGCTAACCATCCACTCATTCCATTGTTCTTGAATGCGATCTTTAAATGGCTTGTTTAGGCACACATCCAGCGGCTGTACCAGCGATGTTAATCCTCCAGGAATAACTGCGGCATGGGTGTTTAATCTTGCAAGCCTCTGCTTGGTGCTTGGAGTTAAATGAGCCCTGAACATATCCCACACCAGTAGACTAGATTTTTTAAGAAGTCCACCTGGTCGCCTGCTCCACACATTCATAAGCCATAGCCTTACCCCTTCTTCATCCATCCAGCCTTTTTCATTCACATGCACTAAACAACCAGGAGGGAACTTGAGCTTTGGCATTGTTTTTCTTTTGAAAATGATCATTGGTCTCAGTTTGGCGCCATCAGCTGTGCATGCTAATACGACTGTGAAACTGGACTTCTCATGCCCTGTTGTTTTAATTTAAAACAGTTTTTTCACCTTTCTGATGAACGGTTTTATTTCCAACCATGTCAAAATTCATTGGAGTTTCATCCATGTTTCCAATGCTACTTAACGGATAGCCGTGTTTAGTGCGCTGTTTTATTATGTAGCGATGAAAACTATCCACTTTGGCATCAAGATCAGCAGGCAACTTTTGGGCAATTTTTGTCTTTTGCCTCAGTACCATATTATGTCTTGCCATGAATCTAGTACACCAGGATGCAGTGGCCTTAAATCTGTTGCTGTGATCTGGGTTAGATTTGGCCCACTGAAGTGCAAACAGGCGTATTTGATTGCGTGTCACTACATAACCGCTTTGGCGATGCTTATCCACCATAGCGGCTACAATTTTTTCAAGTTCTGGCCAGTGTGCGGTGCCTCTTCTTAATGCACACTTACCTCTTGGCATACTCTCTTTAAAGCTTTTTCATTTGCTTTCCAGTCCCGAACCATCTTTTCTGTAACTCCATACTGTCTTGCAGCAGCACAGTTATTATGCTCCCTGGCAAAATTTATAACTTTAAGTTTGAAACTGGCTTCATATTTCTTTCTTCTTGCTGGAGCCATGATGGGGTTTTGATTGTTGGACATTTTTATACTGTACTGTGTGTACCGTACTGTTGCTACTGTGTAAACAGGTACAGATAATACTGCCACTGTAATATTACTGTATGTGGTACCCAGTGTTATTACAGTAATTACAGTTTAAGAAAGATGGCTGGGCAAGCAGGGAGAGCTGACCAACCCAAGCAGGATTTATACAACAACCAGCCAATCGCTGCAAGCTATGGTATGTACAGTGCTATACCAGTGATTGGCTGCTTGTTGTATAAATCCTGCTTGGGTTGGTCAGCTCTCCCTGGTTGCCCAACTTTTTTAAACTGTAATTACTTAAAGGGATACTGACATGGCCAAATTGCTATATGGAGGGTTAAAAACAGCTTACTAAACGATAGTAGTCTGTTGTTAACCCTCCATATAGCTTAGTAAAGTGATTTATCATATTCTTTACATATTTTTTTTTTCTGACCGGGAGAAGGGGGCGGGGTCGGCACTTATTGTGTTGTATATGCATGTAAGCTCTTCATTAATGTCCCTGCATGGATGCGAGGGGAATCTGGCGTTACTGCACCGCCAGCTTTCCCCTCGCATCCATGCTGTGATATTAATGAAGATGACCCCCAGCTCTGTGACGCCGCCCCGTCAGCGCGTAGTAAGCCTCTTCTAATGAAAGTGAGAGGCGGACTGCCGCGCATGCGCGGCGGTCCGAGGAAGCGGCTCTACCTAAGACAGTGCGGCGTATAAGACGTATCCGGCGTATTTGACGACCCCCCACTGTAGCCCTTATTTTAAGGGGCTAAAAAGTCGTCTTATATGCCGGTATATACGGTATATGTGTGGCTGGGACGTATAGATTACTAGTATGATCATGTAAAACCAACCTGAGGCTAGGGATACTATATACAAATTCTAAAGTGTACGGCCAGTTATGGGATATTAGATATAATGTTAGATGCACACGACTGATACAAGGAGTCCCTGCAGGTCAGGAATACAGTCTGGTGCTGCTGTTTTGTGGTCAAGAATGGACACATTGGGGGTCATTTACTAAGGGCCTGATTCGCGTTTTCCCGACGTGTTACCCGAATATTTCCGATTTGCGCCGATTGTACCTGAATTGCCCCGGGATTTTGGCGCACCGGCATGCATGCGAAGGAAATCGGGGGGCGTGGCCGAACGAAAACCCGACGGATTCGGAAAAACTGCCGCATTTAAAAAAGGAAATTGTGTCGCGGAGCTTGCACTCGCCTTCATCCAGGATAGGATCGTGAACTTCAGTGCATTTCAGGGAACTTCAGCGCAGCAGCGCCACCTGGTGGACGTCGGAGGAACTGCCTTGATGAATCCCGGCCGGACCCGAATCCACCGCAGAGAACGCACCGCTGGATCGCGAACGGACCAGGTAAGTAAATCTGCCCCAATGTATCACATTGTTACTATGATGTGTTGGGTCCCATCCTTCGCACTGGGGTTGGTCCCTGATGTATTGGTCACACATGATGTGTGATCCATAAACTGACCATGATCGCGTGTCTGTAACCTACAATGAGGAAACAAAATCGAATGTTCTCCACTCCGTCCAAACTGAGGTATCCATAAAGGGTCCATACAATGCTGATTATATATACACACTGCATGTAAACTGTGTAGTATTCATAGTGGACGTTCGCTTTGATGCCTGCATGTATGTTGCTGCTGTGATGATGAGAACTAAACCTCGATAACCTTCATTGTCTGTACATGAATTTACACGTGCAGCCACACACACAAATAACGATTGTAACAAGTGGGAGAAAACTATTAGCTGGGGATGCAACTGCAGGGGAATGTGAGCATCACATGGTTATGGCATGATCTCCATACATCACATTCCACAGCTTATCCGTTCTGATGAATTCCTTTATTATTAATCAATATGTCTTTTTGGGTTTTATGGTCTTTTAATATCTTGACATTTTAATTTTGTATTCATTGATGAACATAGAAGCTTAATACTAATTCCCTTTAAAAAGGGGGTATCCCAGTTACAGGACACTGTCCCCTATCCACTTTGGTAGGGATTCCAATGACCCGGCACTAGGGGGTACCATGTATCCTACCACGCAAGGAGTTACTGGTCGCATATGCTCCATTCATTCTCTATGCCACTGCCTAGAACATAATGGAGCCTCGGGTAATGGGAGTGCAGTTACTCCATTTATTAAGGGGTACATCTCCTTTTGGGTATGTCTAAAGCTTATTTTCAACTGCAGATCATCAATACCATAGTAACCTAGAAATGTCACTGAAACCTTGAGACAATCACTAAGGTTGGTTTTGATGAGGCCCCTGATGCTTGGGCCATGTTGGGGTCTGCTCTTGATACATAATATATAATACCGGTTAGGGGATCATCTGACTGTTCCCCTCTAATAATAGAGCATTGTAAATCCACAGCTGCTTTTACTGTAAATAATCCTTTCAATCCTTCCATTCCAGGTGTCCTTGTATTTGTAATTGGAAATCTCCTGTAAGTTCTGTCATCGCTTTCACCTTGACTGTATGTGATTGAATGATTTCCTCTCCTGAAGAGCCCCCCCCCCCCTCTGTTCTATCTCTTTGTGTCTTTTCTGCCCCTAACAATAACAGGCAGTATTATTCTCTGCTCTTCAAGGCTGCTGCAGTCTCGCTGTGACAGATGGAGGCTGCTGGTGATGAATGAATGGGTGAAGATCAGGGCTAAGTATGAAGTATAGGCGACATGTTTCATTAGAGAGCGCAGTTGTTAGTGTGCTATTTAGTGTCATAGTGCTGTTTTTGTGTACATTAAAGGGGGCTCCTACCTTCAGGAAAAGGATAAGTATCTGATCACATATCCCAGGCTGTTGTATATGTAAAGGCCGACATCCTTGGCCGGAGCTCTAACCCCTTCTATGCCGCCATTCTTCCCAGAGGTCTCGTAGAATAGGACGGAGCATTGACATGTACACTTGTGGGGTCCCCGCTCTCATGATGACTGGTGAGCCAACATCAAATACTGTTCCCACAGATGGATAGACACTGGAGGCAGAATTATGGAGAGCTAAATTTGTTTTTGTTTTGTTTTTTGGATTCTTGGAGTTTTCAGGTTGCGTTCACATTGCATTTTTATTGGATTTATATTAACAATGTAATTGCAGCCTCATAAATGTAGCATTGGTATAATGGTTTCTATAGAAATATTAACTGAAAAAGTACAATAAAATAATAAGTGGGTTTTTTCTTATCCTACAAAAAAAAAACTGAGCAGTGACTGTGCGACGGCTGTGTTCGCTTTTTGAAACTTTCGATTGCAGATGCGTTTACGCTGAAATGCAAGCGATCAAGAGCAAGTGACACATGTTTTGTTGGTTAACAACACAAATAAGCTGTGGCATCAGGAAACGTCTAATCCCTGGGCTGCACTGTCAGCTGCTCCGATAGCTGGAATTTGCTGAGAGTTGTAGTTTTGGAGTGTCCAAGCCCAGAGCCCTAGTAGATTGCGGTGGTAATAATACATTAACAATATGCACAGAGAGATGTGTCGGTGCATGCTGGGAGTTGTAGTTTTGGGGGTTCTAGACTATACTACACCTCACGTTGGTTAATGGGAGCAGCCATTATGAGTATACAGCCCTCTGGCTTTCTTGTGGGGGTCTGATGAAGGAATATTGCTTTTCACTGTCTCCATAGGGAGGCTGCAGTCCTGCTAGAGGGAAGGCGGAGTGTGAAGATCTGGGCTTCTCCTCCTCCCTCTGCTAAGATCACATACACAGCTCAGCGCTGAAGACTCCAGGATCCCAGAGCCAGGAATATCCACATATCCCAGTAAGTGTCTGCATGTAGTGATGTTATGTAGCATGGTGTGTCCTGAGAGGGTGACAGCAAGCAGTGGAGGGCTCTGCCCCCACATCTGTGTAGGATGTTGCAGAAAGTTCCTGTTAGCAGATTTCCTGTGTCCATGTTGCTGTATTGTGTGTATCTCAGTCCATACTGATCCCTTTATTGGGCCTCTCTACCCTTCATGATTTTCCTTTAGAACTCTGGACTTCCAAACGTCACCAGATTTAATCGCCTGATGTAGATGACACGGGGCTTGGTATGTGGCATCACAGGGTATGGGGCTCAGACTTCACAGTGACCGCTTGTTACTTTCTCTCTGAGGGAGAAGTTGAGAAACAATTGCAGAAGTTCTAAACATGTTGCAATCCTCCTGCTGATGATGATGTGCCTCCCCCTCCTGCCAGAAGACAGTGAAGTTTAATGAAACTATTGTGTGCTGTTCATGGGCAGATGACATACCCGTGCTCTGATTTTTGGGGCGCCATGTGTGTTCCTTTTGAAGAGCTGTGTATCCGCAAACTTAATTTTTCATCCGTTTTTAAAAATCTGCAAATAAAAAAGGGTCACGTGATGGTGTTGCCTAGCAACTGATCTGAAAATACAGACTGTACGTGAATGACGCCTGTGTGTCATCTACGGGAAGGTCCGGGCCGCCAACACGGGCAGGAACAGGACCTGCTCTGAGTTTTCTGCAGCCGCCACACGTATCCGTGAAAAACACGTTTATGGACATGGGTTCATTGAAAATGTATAACACACTAAAGAAAACATCATTGTACTAGTACACAGATGTACAATGCAACAAAAAATTTAAAGTGACTCTCCACCTAGAAAATGTGATTTGACTATACAAAGGGCAGTAATAATCCACTTACCTGGTGCCCTCTGTCCTGCTCCCTATGGCCCATTACTCACCTTTGCTGTTGAGTGATTTAAAGGAAGCTTCCCCAGTCACGCCCCCTATATTTCCTGGTTTAGGAAGGGGGCGTGTCTGTGACTTACAAGCAACTTCGCTGCAAATGGCAGCCGCCACTTTCAGAATCATATCAAAAAAGCTTCACAGATTGTTTCGGAACTTATCTTTAGGCCACGTTCTCACGGACTCCTCCCGCGGTCACCTATTGAAGTGAGACTGCGTTTACTAAGTACAAGGCAAATGCAATCTCCAAGGTGATCGCAGGAGGAGTCTGCGGCTGGTGTATGGAAACGCCACATGAGAACGCGGCCTCAATATTTTTATTTGAAATGCCCTGATCTCTGCTTGCTTTAAATGCTTGAGGATCTACACATAAAAAAGCAATTGTTAATGTTATATACAGCATTAACATAAACATGCTTAATTGTAATTAATATGAATATTTTGACATTGACCTCCTCAGGCTTGTCCTGTAATTCGTGTCCGCTGCTGGTCACGTGATGCTGGCCACGGTCCTGTCTGTAGTGGCCGTACTGGTGGGTATTGTCCTTCTGATCGCCTGGCGGGTGCGTACCAATGGTGAGTGGGCGCTCTGGTGGCATGATAACTATCTGGAACGAATACGAGACTTTCTCTCTGGAACCACTCGTCCTATACGGATCCTGCAGTATGTACAGCACAATGCCAAACACGGAGACCCCCTCAGCGTTATCACTCAGTATTATAGTAGTTATATTCTTGTACATAGGGGGCAGTATTATAGTAGATAGGGGAAGTATAATAGCAGTTATATTATTTTCAATATGGGCAGTAATAATAATAATAGTAGTTATATAGATGTAAATGTGATGCGGCAGTAAAACCTCTTGTCTGTATTTTGCCAGGTGAGATCCTGGATGCTGTGGTATTGGAGACGCGCCCTCGTTATGTCTTGGAGCTTGGCACGTACTGTGGATATTCAACTTTAAGGATTGCTCGTCTGTTGCCCCCTGGAGCTCGACTTATTACTATAGAAATGAACCCACACTATGCCCAAGTGGCTAAGGAGCTGTTTCAGCATGCAGGACTGGATACACAGGTGGGAAGCAGTCGCATTGTGCCAGGGACTTTTACATTTTACATTTACATTGAAATTTTACATTTCAATCCATGTCTTATACATCTCTTTTTTTTGTCACACGCTGCCCCCGATTGTCCCTTTATCCTCGTCCACCTATAGCTTTCCCCTATATCTGATTTTACACTCCCTACCAACCCTCCCTCCCCTTGTGGTGAGGCAGAGCAGAACGCCATGCAGTCCATATGTCAGCAGCGCAAGTGGCGTCTCCAAGAGGCTCTCCTGTATACCACACTACAGTGTCTGCAGCTGCCACTCCAGCTGTTTTCCCGCACTCCTCAATGCCCATTGAGTCCTTCCTCACTCCCTGCACAGGAAAAATCTGCAGAGAAGCGGCCAACAGGTCAGACATGCAAGGTGAGATCCCCAGGCCTGTAGGATCACTTCATGGATTCTTAGGATTTGCTAACTTTTGGGAGTTTCGCAGAGCAGAACACATAAGCATGAGATTAAGGTAATGATCATGGGGAGTTTTTTCGGTCTTCAGTTCAGTCCCATTCTTCTTGTGTTCTAGTTGTCAGGAGTAATCGACAGACGCCAGATAAAAGTGTCTCTGTAAGAGTGCCAACATTACAGCGTATAACCCAAAAATGTTCCATCCAAACCTTGCCCAGCCATGAATGCCTCAGATGCCATCATAAGATGGGCACCTACAATTTCCAATGCGATCTGGACTACAGTGTTATCTTGGCACCCAAAACAACTATCCTATATTCATACCGGCCACACAACCAAAAAATGTCCCTGTAAAAGTGCCCGCCATGCACGCCTCTATTACTGTGGCACCCAAATCGATCCTCCTATACGAACAACTTTGATGAATGCGGTCACAGGAATCACCAGTGCACTTTTTTCGCTGTATGGCGGTGTGTATGTATAACACGGGATGGGGCCTGCTATTCTGTATCTATGTGAGTAATGTGGAGGTTATCAGTGTGGATTGGAACTATCTGCTAAACATTTGCAAGTCATAGTTTTGGTTCCCACGAGAATACCCGGCTCACTAATCGGTGCTCGTCCTAATAATGCCTAGTACACAGACCGGCAGATCTGCTCTTCCTACTGACTAATTTCCTCTTAGGGACATCATTTTCTCATACTGTATCTCTGTTTTGAAAAGGCCCTTAGGGAAAATGTATCTCCGCTATCTGTAAGAAGAGACTTTGCTGTTCCAGCAGGATGCAGAATACTCTGCTTTTAAATTTAAATGGGAGGAATTTGAGGAATTTGCCTTTTCATGACTCTTTAATATTCAGCTTTTTCAGGAACAGATCAAAATGAAAATTGTTTTTGACATGTTTCTTAAATCGTAGGTAGAGCTCTTGGTGGGATCCAGCACAATCCTGATTCCTCAATTGAAGAAGAAGTTGGATATAGAGAAGTTTGATCTCGTGTTTATCGACCACTGGAAGGTCAGTTACCTCCCGGACACCAAGCTACTGGAGGTAAGTACCTGGGATATGTGCTAACGTCTCATCCACATATTACATGCTATATGCTTGAACGGATTCATCTGTCTTCAGTTTGTTACCGCTGTTACAGGAGTATTAAAAATTCTGCATATTTCAAGATCTTTGTTTGCAGTCAGTGAATGAAATTGGTTAAGGAGCTGTCCCGGATTTATTCTATTGACGGATTTTCAGTACATGAACAGCAGGGGTCTGCCATAGATGATCCCAGCCCAGTGACATGACATTCAACATCATTCATCCTGTTTACAGCTCTGTCCCATTTAAGTAAATGGAGTTGAGCTTCAATACCAAACACAGTCACTATACAATGTATGGTGCTGTGTGACTAGGGTCCCAGGATAGGTGAGTATGCAAAAAAGTATTTTAACAACACATTGGGGGTCATTTACTAAGGGCCCGATTCGCGTTTTCCCGACGTGTTACCCGAATATTTCCAATTTGCGCCGATTTCCCTGTATTGCCCTGGGTTTTTTGGCGCACGCGATCGGATTTTGGCGCTGGCATACATGCGACGGAAATCGGGGAGCGTGGCCGAACGAAAAACCCGACGGATTTGGAAAAACCGCCGCATTTAAAAAACCGAAAGTGTCGCGGAGCTTGCACTTACCTTCATCCAGGATAGGCCGATGTACTTCAGTGCGTTCCGATGCTCTTCAGCGCAGCAGCGCCACCTGGTGGACAGCGGAGGAACTACCTTAATGAATCCCGGCCGGACCCGAATCCACCGCAGAGAACGCGCCGCTGGATCGCGAATGGACCGGGTAAGTAAATCTGCCCCATTGAGTAATTCGCATCTACAGTCTGAATACCCTACCCGCAACAACAGACAAAAAACATGTAATTTAATAGATACTCTCTTTATTCAATATCGATAATAACCTACCTGACCGTGTTAAGGAAGACTTCATGCGCTGCTAGGCCTCATTCACACATCGGTGAATATGTCAGTAAAATACATTCAAAACATTGCTAGCAGCACTCACAGACTGTGCACTGGCTAAATTACATGGATCGATAAAGGTTGCGGAGGACGGGACTTCGACTATCAACAGGAAAGAAGGGAATCCTTGTATCCCCACCATGCACCATGTCCATCATACTCAGTCTGATTCATGGATCAATCACATCTGTTTCTTCTAGCCTTGCAAATATGTGCCAGGCACTTCCTATGATAGCTGATAGACTCCCAGTAAGCAGCAATAGAACGTGTGATCCCCAATGTCTATCCGTTCTTGCATACTCTGCAGCTGTTCTCCTGCCCCCCCATCATCATATGTCTGTGTTCTCGCGGGCACGCTGCAGCTTTATTTTGCTTCATTGCTCCGCCATCTGTGTCTTGCTTCTGTTGGCTTGTTATTCCTTCTTGGCATTATACCCTTGCCTCACTATACTGTATGGTAGCCCCTTGCCCCTGGTATGCCCGCTAACCTTCTTCTCTCTTCTCCAGGAATGCGGCTTGCTTAAAGCTGGCTGTGTTCTCCTGGCCGACAACGTCATTTGTCCTGGAACTCCAGATTATCTGAAATATGTAAGGAACAGCCCACACTACAAAAGCCAATACTTCCCATCACAGCTGGAGTACCTGCAGGTGGAGGATGGCGTGGAGAAATCCACCTTCTTAGGATGATGGACTTGTCTGTATAGAGAAGACCTGGGTCATCCTGGCCAGAGGAGGTCATTGGACTAGTGACAGGACCACATCAAGAACCACAGGGGGTATTTTAGTTGGTTGGAAGTTTCCACTTTGATGCCCCCTCATTAGATTAGATTGGGACCTGGAGCCAATGTGACTATGGGTGGTCTGGCTGTTTATTGAGATACCATGATGTACGTGACTGCTCACTTTTGGCAAGAATACCTGTTCTTCTGGCATCTGGTCATATAATGGGCCCATATAGAGAGACCCCTATCACCAGGTCCGCTCCTTGGATATCGATATTTTATTGCCTGCCAATATCAAACTGGAAAATGTAAGAATGATAAAATAAAAACATCAGTGAGCCGCTCTCTCACTTTGCTTCAATATATCTCCTGGTTCACGTGGCACAAATTACTTACAGATAATCTCCAGTTCTTTAGTAATTGGCATAGATGGGTATGGGCTTGTTTTTCTCATTCCTACAAACTCCCTGTACACATGAATGCTGTCTTAGACACCATTCACATGACCGTCGAGGGGACGAATATCTGCACAAAAATTTACGGCCCCATAGACGGCTATGGCGATTTGCCAGAGGTACGGTGCCACACGTACACAGGGAAAAGATGGAGCATTCTCTCCCTTTCCTTATGGAGAGGGAAAACGGTGAGCCGGACAAGCAAACATAAGTGTATTGAGTGTTCCCACAACATCCACAGGTTTAGCCAATGAGTATTGTGTCGGGTCATTCTGAGAAATGGAAACCTCCCACAGAGATTCTGATAATACCCCTCTAAGCCACTGGCAGCCAATAGTTGCTGCCAGTGTAGAGGGCACAAGCACAGGGAAGTCCACGTATTCCGGTATAGGACAAAAGCCACCGCAGCAGCACCTCAGCTAATAGGCTGTAATTAGAATAATGACAGGGGACTCAGGAATTTAGGTCACGCTGCAGGAGGGGGCTGCAAGGATTAGGGTACGACTTAGAGCTGGTATAATGAGGAAGGACACAGCCTAATTTAACTCTCCCTCCTCCAGTCTCATCATTAATATTCATCTTTCCTGCAGCCGTCTCCTAATGATTGATGACGTAAGCAGGTCTGTGAATGAAGGATGAGATCTGGTCAGGTGCTTGCAGTTGGATTGCTCTGGGGCTGAGGGGCTTATTTGCATATGCAAATCTACCCCGACCATCAAACCGCAGAAGCAAATGGAGCGGGACAAGTAGATTTCATTTACACTGAACTTCTTTGACAATCTGCGTCATGACATGTTTTTCTGTCTTGGCGTGCCATATCTCATTCATATTCCTACAAAGTTTGATGTTATTATACTGCTGTGGTACAATCAGATACTCTCCAGGTATTGGAGCGGCTGTGTGGATTGCACTGTAATACACTCTTGTATTGCAGAATAGAAGTTGCACTCCATCTAAACAGTCTGTGTCTCCACTGTACAGTGACATTGGGGAGATGTCACTCATGTTATACTTGTCACAGGAGAGATGAGCAGCGAATGTAGAATATACCTCATCTCTGCAAATGTCAAACTATGTCCACACTGGAAATCTGCCACTCCTATGAAAAACTGTGATAACATTATCCAGATAAGTTCTTTGGTTAGTAATGTGGACGCATTATTTGTTAAGGACCCCAAATTTTACATCTGTATTTCCAGGGTATGGGGTATCCACAAAGAGCATCTCTCCCACTAGAAGTTCCAGCAGGTTGGAATTGGGCACTTCATATTCACCACCAGTGTGTAATACTGTTATGGATGATTGACTTGAGGTCTAAACACCAGCTGACAACTATTTTCCAAGAGGTCACCTGGTACATCAAATTCCTGCACGGACATTCTGGAGCCTTTAGAGAGGGGACAGACAAACAATCTGCTCTCTACTATGCATAGACCTCTGTGCCTCCCGCCTGAATATTTCATACAAACTAATTTCTCTTTATTACTAAAGGGGTTGTCGGTGACCGTAAAAAAAACCTTGACGGCTGGAAGGGGGCTGTTAAAAAAAAAAAAAAAGTACTTACCTCTGCGGTCCCTCCTGCCATCTCTCCAACCAACAGAGGCACAGAAGCTACACTGTGTCCAGCTTCCAGCAGGCCACCCTCACCTGTCCCAATTCCCAGCGCTGTATAATGTGGGATGGGTGGAAGTGGTCGGTGGGCCGAAAGATGAGCGCAGCATGGGGTGTTCGGAGGGACCGCAGAGGTAAGTGAATGTTTGTTTTTTTAAGCAGCCCCCCATCCCGGTCACCAAGGGTCTTGGACAACCCCTTTAAATCTCAACACACATTGGCGGGACCTGGAGAACGTCAGCTGGATAACGGGGATAACTATTGTTATCTGCCAACACTGAGCTAAGAGTCCAACGAAACTCATGTTGAAGATTGAGTCCATTCTGTATGTAATGAGCGTAGTTGGAGTGTTATTGTATAGCATTAATGGGGTTTACTCATGAAAGAAAATGTGTTGTAGTGATGTTTACACAATAAAGAACATTTTAACTCCTTACTTTTCAAATTTACCCAGTTGTATTGCTGTTTTAGTGTGTGACAGGGGACTCTCTAAGAAGACACTACATGATTCCTCTGTGCTATGAGATGCTGTGTGCTGACAATGTGCTTAGATTATCAGGGTACAAGGTTTATATTCACTTTAATGTAGCTTCTAAACATTGTACTAATAAAGAACACAGACAATATGAGACATCAGATTATGAGATCCATATGATACTATTACATTCTCAGCTACATCTGAGACAAAACATACTTCCCCTTGGCCTAATAAATCACAGATTTAACTCCTTTGTGATCATGTTTATTGCATGGTCCGTCATGATTTTCTATATGATGCTACCAACTCTAAAGGGGTTTTCGAGACTAATTAAAAAAAAAAAAATAGTGGCCGGGAGCGGGCTGATAAAAAAAAATAAAGATGTACTTACCTTCCTTCTTGTAAACAAACATGGCGGCGGGAGCAGTGCTGGACTCGGCTTCCGGTCAGCCGTGGCAAACAACACCCACACGTCCCTATTCGCAGCATTGTATATGAGGGAGGGATGGTTGTCGGGTCCGGTTGGAAGCCGAATCCAGCACATGCCCCCGCAGCATTGTTTGTTTACATGGCGTGCGGACCGGAGCGTCAGCAGCGCGGGACTCCCGGAGGGCGCCGGAAGGCAAGTACATCTTTTTAATTAGTCTCATACAATTCCTTTAAAGTGAGCTGAAAATTAGAAGTATAAAGTCAAAATCTCCTCACCTTAAAATGCCCCCTACTGCCTACTGTGAGGCCCATGGGCTACACCAGGTAATGAAAGATACTTATGAAATGTCCAGATGTGTGACTTGTGTGTGTTTGCATATCCCAGTCTCTTAATACATAAAGATATTACTTTAATCCAAAAAGTGTGATGGTGTGAGTTGTCTTGTTCTTTTTCGGACTTGCTGTCTCATCATCCATGTTGGAGGGATAGCCAATACAACAACCCTGTACATCATCCCATTCTCAGGAGGTGTTGAAGATTTTCTGTAGAAGTGAGACGTTGGTGCGCGATTGTTCCTGCTCCAGCTCTGCCCGTTTCTGACGTCTCTGCATACGTTTCTTTCCAGCGTTTGATTTAAGCGCCTTTATTTCTTCTTCTGTCTTGCGTTGCAAGTAGCCCCATTGTTTTTTGGGCACAGTGCTGCCACCAGGTTCTGCAGCATTCTGGCGATCATGTTTGTCAAACTTTTTGCTGCGTTCCACATTGCGCACATAGAAGTCTGTCTCTTTCTTAACCTGCGAAACTTCTGCACGCATCCGCTGCCTACGCACCTGCCTCTCGATGGCCAGCCTTTCATGCAGATGGGACCACTCAAAGCGGTGGAGATACTGTGAAAGCATTAGCCGAGGGGTTACTAAGAGGACACAACAGACTATCAATAGAGATAAAAATCGCAAACCAAAGCTCACCTTCATACACCACAAGTCTTCAAAGAACCGACTCTTTTTCCGGTTACCCATTTGGGTTCTGTTCAGACTAGCTGCCACTCGCTTCGCCACACGTTTGTCTCGAAATTCCACCCATCCTTCAGTGAAGTCACGGGATCTGGCACCAGCTTTCTTCTTCCTCTTTTTAACAAAATGTTCTGAAAAAGACAAGTTTGTCAAATAAATATATATATAAATATAAATATATATATATATATATACACACACACACATTTATAAATTTCCTACTCTTGAAGGCCCATATCTTCTGCTCCCATATTTAAAGGCAACCTCTCACCACATTTTTTCACAAACACAGCAGGCTCTCATAGAGCTCTACGCCACTAAATGCCACCCTCTCAGCGAAAAATTGTTTCCCTTACATCCTAGGTAAGACTTACCTACGCTAGGCAAGATAAAGTTGATTTTCTGGGGATGTGAGATAACAATTTTTAGCTAGAAGAAGGGTGGCAGTCCTATTAATGAAATGGACAAGTACAGCATAAATAGCTAAACGTTGCGTAATTAGAAAATGTGTACATTTTATGGTGAAAATGAAAAGCTGGGGTAAGCTAAGAGTTCCATGGCACAAAACAAAAATTTACAGCAGACTGGAAGTTTCCTCGGGAAACCAGAATCTCCTTGAATCTAAAGAAGTTACTGCAGGTGCCTACATCTCCCTCTGTCTGGGGTAATCTCGTGCATATTCTCCATTAATAAACTTTAATTCTTACTCTCGGGCTGCAGAAAAATCCTTCCCACTTCCCCATAGACGCTCAACATGGTGCGGACGTTACGTGGCCGGAGCCGGGGAGGGATGTGGCCCAGGTATATAATTCCGGGGATAGTTTTCTTCTTTTTGCTTTCTGAATCCTTCTTCTCTTCTTCCAATATGCCTTCATCATATTCTCCCTGGATGCTTTCCCCTCCATCCTCCACCATGTCAGTATCAGCTTCTCCTTGAGACCTCTCTCCTCCGTCCTCTACCACCTCATGTTCACTCTCTTCCTGTGAGCTCTCTCCTCCGTCCTCTACCACCTCATGTTCACCCTCTTCCTGTGAGCTCTCTCCCTCGTTCTCTTCCACCTCATGTTCACCCTCTTCCTGTGAGCTCTCTCCCTCGTTGTCTTCCTCATCATCAGTTATGGTCATTTGCTCTTGTTTGTCTTCCATATTGTTCTCTATAATAGAAGAATATAAAGAAGTTTTGTTTTTATAAATATTTTTACATTTTCCCTACTTACTGGTAACAAAAAAAAATAAATATCAGACTGAACTGCGCCGCCACTGACTAGATGTTGTGAACTGCCACATAGTGAATCAGGTTGTAGTATGGTACCTAAACTGCCACATAGTGAATCAGGTTGTAGTATGGCACCTAAACACTTATACCGGTACTCGCCTAGTCCCTCGGTGCATGCGCGTTCAAGCAAGTTACAGCGAACCTGTCACCACACTTAACCCCCCTTATCTACAAACAGGGCCTTCTTCTGGAATATGTATGACTCCTAGAGGTGTTTTTAGCATATTTCTAGGTTGCAGCATGAATGAAAAATCATCCTATTTTCTTTTGTAGGATGCAATCAGGCAACCCCCCCCCCCCCCAACCCCGCCTCCCGCCTCCCGCAGCCAGGCAACCCCGCTTCCTGCAGTCAGTCTGCTCTGCCTAACTGTGATGTCATTCTTTGACTACTTGGAGATCTAGGGGGGCATGACTGGGCCAGATGCATATATTGGGTGGGGTTGCCCAACTGCTTCCTACAAAAGAATAAAAGATTTTTAATTTATGCTGCAACCTAGAAATATGCTAAAAACACCTCCAGGGGGCATACATATTACAGAAGAAGGTACAGTTTGTAGGTTGGGTGACCTGCTCCCTTTAATCCATTGTATTACAACACAGTTTTAGTTGCTGCATCATGAGAGGAGGGGTTGGTGCAGTATATGCAGTTGTGAGTCAAACATGCCTCAGACTCTAGGGGAGAAGAAAGGTTTTTTTAAATTATTTTTACCCATCTACAGTTATTGATACATGTCAATTTGGGACCCTACACCATAGGTCCATAAAGACCAGTAGTTGGTTTAGGGTCCCAAATCGATCTGTCAGGTCCTCTTTGGAGTCTTTCTAGGAATAGCAGAAGCAGTGCCAGCCACTCATTATGCCCCACTGCCTGCCTATTGAACAGATTTTTGATATAAATATGCTATATTACGGAAGTCAACCTGTCTGTGACCACTGCTGTGCCATGGGCTCTCTGCAGCCAGTGTTGGGAATGGTTCCTGGAGAACAATATGTATTGTCTATTATTGTGTTATCAATGTAATATACTGTATATGAAATAGTTCACTTCTGTTATCATTTAACTGCTTTGGATACATTTGTAAAGCATATTGTTATGTAAAGCCCCTGGATTGTAAAACAGCTGGTCAGTACTGAGTTCCCTGCAGAACAACACTTGACCTGCTCCACAGAAATGCCGTGGTCACACCGTGCGGTATCTGCTCTGCACACAGCCGAAGCATATAGAACCCGTACATACCGAGAACCAGAAACGACGCGGCTCCAAGATCCGTCACTTCTCCACACGCAGCGTGCGCTTCACGTCGCAGAGCGATGGCGTCACACGGCATCAGCAACGAGGGCGGAGTCTGAGTCTGCTAGAAAGGCGGGACGATTCGGAGGAGACCATTCACGTGGTGGGTGGGGACAAGTAAAAGGGCGGGAAAAGTGAGCAATTGGAAGACTCTGGTAGTTTATGTGGTTCTCTGTGGTAAAGAAGAGGTTGTGATTACATGCGCGGGTTTATGTGACGGAGACGGCTTCATGTAGTCCCTGTACACACAGAAGTGGGGCATTAGGTCTGTTAAAGTAATACCAGTGACTGGCTGTGGTAAGGGACCGAGGCAGATGGTAGAGAGCACTCCAAGTTTATCACGTTACAGTAATATCAGCTATCAATCAGAAATCTGAGCGGAGCTGCCAGGAAATATTCATGTAAAAAAATGAAAAATCGCTAAACTGAGGTAATTGTGGACTAGAAAACCAACGCGGGCGCCATGGATGGACAAATCCTAGGAAATAGCTGAGGTATATCATGTATACAGGCGGGAAAACTACCAGGACTGCCATTTATTATAGTGCCAAGAAGTGCTTAGCTAGCAGTGTCACACAATGTCACATAAGTTTAGATAGGATTAGATACACAGCCCTGCAGGCTTATTACACATGATGGGATTAGATACACAGCTCAGAAGACAGTATCACACATGATATGATTAGATACACAGCTCAGCTGGCAGTATCACACATGATAGGATTAGATACACAGCTCAGCAGGAAGTATCACACATGATAGGATTAGATACACAGCTCAGCAGGCAGTATCACACAGGATAGGATTAGATACACAGCTCAGCAGGCAGTATCACACATGATAGGATTAGATACACAGCTCGGCAGACAGTATCACACATGATAAGATTAGATACATAGCTCTGCAGACAGTATCACACATGATAAGATTAGATGCATAGCTCTACAGACAGTATCACACATGATAAGATTAGATACACAGCTCGGCAGACAGTATCACACTTATAAGATTTATGCATAGCTTCCACGACCAGTATCAACATGATAGAGATGTAGATACACAGCTCAGCAGGCGTATCACACATGATAGGATTACTAACCACAGCTCAGCAGGCAGTATCACCACATGAGTATTAGATACACAGCTCAGCCAGGCCATCACACAGATTAGGATTAGATACACAGCTCTGCAGGCAGGTAATCACACATGATAGGATTAGATACACAGCTCAGCAGACAGTATCACACAGGATTAGATACACAGCTCGGCAGACAGTATCACACATGATAAGATTAGATACATAGCTCTGCAGACAGTATCAAAAATGATAGGATTAGATACACGCCGCCGGCAGACAGTATCACACATGATAGATTGTGATACAAGCTCCACAGACAGTATACACATGATTGGAATTAGATACACAGCCCTCAGACAGACAGTATAACACATGGTAGGATTAGATCACAGCTCAGCAGCAGTATCACACATGATAAGATTAGATACCAAGCTCTGCAGACAGGATCATCACCTGATAAGATTAGATGTACATAGTCTGCCGACAGTATACACATGATAGGATTAGATACACAGCCTGCAGACCGTATCACTACAGCTCGATCATGATGGATTAGATACACAGCTCAGCAGGCAGTAATCACACATGGATAGGTTAGATAACAGCTCAGCAGGCAAATTCACACTGAAGGATTAGATAACCAGTCACAGGCAGTATCACACAGGATAGGATTAGATACACAGCTCAAGCAGGCGAGTATCACACATGGATCAGGATTAGATACACAGCTCAGCAGGCAGTTCACACATGATAGATAGATACACAGCTCAGCGCGGCAGTACACACAGAGATAGGATAGATACCAGTCAGCAGGCAGTATCACACATGTCAGGATTTAGAACCAGCTCGCAGGCAGTATCCTACCATGATAGTTTAGGATACAAGCTTCATGCAGCACGTATCACACAGGATAGATACACAGCTCGGACACGCAGGACAGTATCACACATGATAAGATTAGATGCATAGCTCTACAGACAGTATCACACATGATAAGATTAGATACACAGCTCGGCAGACAGTATCACACATGATAAGATTAGATGCATAGCTCCACAGACAGTATCACACATGATAGGATTAGATACACAGCTCAGGCAGGCGTATCACACATGGATAGGATACAACCCAGTCTCAGAGGCAGTTATCACCACATGGAAGGATTAGATACACAGTTAGCAGGCAGTATCACACAGGATAGGATTAGATACACAGCTCTGCAGGCAGTATCACACATGATAGGATTAGATACACAGCTCAGCAGACAGTATCACACAGGATTAGATACACAGCTCGGCAGACAGTATCACACATGATAAGATTAGATACATAGCTCTGCAGGCAGTATCAAAAATGATAGGATTAGATACACGCCGCCGGCAGACAGTATCACTCATGATAGATTGTGATACATAGCTCCACAGACAGTATACACCATGATTGGAATTAGATACACAGCCCTCAGACAGACAGTATAACACATGGTAGGATTAGATCACAGCTCAGCAGCAGTATCACACATGATAAGATTAGATACCAAGCTCTGCAGACAGGATCATCACCTGATAAGATTAGATTACATAGTCTGCCGACAGTATACACATGATGGATTAGATACACAGCCTGCAGACCGTATCACTAAAAATTTAGATACAGCTCAGCAGGATCACACATGATGGATTAGATACACAGCTCAGCAGGCAGTAATCACACATGATAGGTTAGATACACCAGCTCAGCAGGAAGTATCACACATGATAGGATTAGATAACCAGATCGACAGGCAGTTATCACACATGGTAGGATTAGATACACAGCTCAGCAGGCCGAGTCATCACACAGGATCAGGATAGATTACACAGCTCAGCAGGCAGTTCACACATGATAGATAGATACACAGCTCAGCCGGCAGTACACACAGGATAGGATAGATACCAGTCAGCAGGCAGTATCACACATGAGGATTAGTAACCGCTCGCAGGACAGTATCCACATGTAGATATTAGATACAAGCTCTGCGACGTATCACACAGGATAAAGATAATGCAACACTCGAGCAGGACAGTATCACACATGATAAGATTAGATTCATAGCTTGCACAACTATCACATCACACATGATGGATTGATACACAGCCTGCAACAGGTATACACATGCAAGATTAGATACATAGCTCCACAGAC
Source organism: Engystomops pustulosus (assembly GCA_019512145.1). Taxonomy (NCBI): domain Eukaryota; kingdom Metazoa; phylum Chordata; class Amphibia; order Anura; family Leptodactylidae; genus Engystomops; species Engystomops pustulosus. Next base: position 43,190 of record WNYA01000116.1, read on the forward strand.
AGTATCACACATGATAGGATTAGATACACAGCCCTGCAGACAGTATAACACATGGTAGGATTAGATACACAGCCCAGCAGACAGTATCACACATGATAAGATTAGATACATAGCTCTGCAGACAGTATCACACATGATAGGATTAGATACACAGCCCTGCAGACAGTATCACACATGGTAGGATTAGATACACAGCTCAGCAGGCAGTATCACACATGATAGGATTAGATACACAGCTCAGCAGACAGTATCACACAGGATTAGATACACAGCTCGGCAGACAGTATCACACATGATAAGATTAGATACATAGCTCTGCAGACAGTATCACACATGATAAGATTAGATACACAGCTCAGCAGGCAGTATCACACATGATAAGATTAGATACATAGCTCTGCAGACAGCATCACACATGTGTGATCACATCAGCACATTGTAATGAATGAGGATGAAAATCCCCATTTACTGCCATACTATAGTATAGCGGTATATGATAGGATCAATCAGACAACAGGGAGTCGTAAAAATTTTAAAAAAAGTTATAGTTAAAAAATCTAAAAATTCAAACCACCCCCTTTCCCTAGAACTGATATATACACTCACCGGCCACTTTATTAGGTACACCTGTCCAACTGCTCTTTAACACTTAATTTCTAATCAGCCAATCACATGGCGGCAACTCAGTGCATTTAGGCATGTAGACATGGTCAAGACAATCTCCTGCAGTTCACACCGAGCATCAGTATGGGGAAGAAAGGTGATTTGAGGCCTTTGAACGTGGCATGGTTGTTGGTGCCAAAAGGGCTGGTCTGAGTATTTCAGAAACTGATGATCTACTGGGATTTTCACACACAACCATCTCTAGGGTTTACAGAGAATGGTCCGAAAAAGAAAAAACATCCAGTGAGCGGCAGTTCTGTGGGCGGAAATGCCTTGTTGATGCCAGAGGTCAGAGGAGAATGGGCAGACTGGTTCGAGCTGATAGAAAGGCAACAGTGACTCAAATCGCCACCCGTTACAACCAAGGTAGGCAGAAGAGCATCTCTGAACGCACAGTACGTCGAACTTTGAGGCAGATGGGCTACAGCAGCAGAAGACCACACCGGGTGCCACTCCTTTCAGCTAAGAACAGGAAACTGAGGCTACAATTTGCACAAGCTCATCGAAATTGGACAGTAGAAGATTGGAAAAACGTTGCCTGGTCTGATGAGTCTCGATTTCTGCTGCGACATTCGGATGGTAGGGTCAGAATTTGGCGTCAACAACATGAAAGCACGGATCCATCCTGCCTTGTATCAACGGGTCAGGCTGGTGGTGGTGGTGTCATGGTGTGGGGAATATTTTCTTGGCACTCTTTGGGCCCCTTGGTACAACGCCACAGCCTACCTGAGTATTGTTGCTGACCATGTCCATCCCTTTATGAGCACAATGTACCCTGTAACATCTGATGGCTACTTTCAGCAGGATAATGCGCCATGTCATAAAGCTGGAAGCATCTCAGACTGGTTTCTTGAACATGACAATGAGGTCACTGGACTCAAATGGCCTCCACAGTCACCAGATCTCAATCCAATAGAGCATCTTTGGGATGTGGTGGAACGGGAGATTCGCATCATGGATGTGCAGCCGACAAATCTGTGCAACTGTGTGATGCCATCATGTCAATATGGACCAAAATCTCTGAGGAGCTTCCAGCACCTTGTTGAATATATGCCACGAAGAATTGAGGCAATTCTGAAGGCAAAAGGGGGTCGAACCCGGAACTAGCATGGTGTACCTAATAAAGTGGCCGGTGAGTGTATATATATATAAACAGTATAAATCATAAACACATTAGGTATCGCCGCATCCAAAATGCTCGATCTATCAGAATATAATAACGTTTTTTTCGCTGCATTTAACCCAGTACCAGAAAATAGCGCCCAAAGTCGAAAATGGCACTTTTTTGCCATTTAAAAATTTGTTAAAAATTCTATAAAAAGGGATCAAAAGGTCGTACAGTCCTAAAAATTATATCATTATAAACGTCATCAAAAGTCGCAAAAAATGACACCACCCACAGCTCCGTTCACTAACGTATGAAATAGTTATTAGTGGCAGAATATGGCAAAATAATTTTTTTTTGTACAGGAGGTTTTAATTTTTGAAATTAAAATTTTGAAAACATTATAAAACCTATATACAGTCATGGCCAAAAGTTTTGAGAATGATACAAATGTGAATTTTTACAAATTCTACTGCATCAGGTTTTATAATGGTGATTTGCATATACTCCAGAATGTTATAAAGAGGGATCAGCTTAACAGCAATTCATTGCAAAGTCAATATTTGCCTAGAAAATGTACCTTTTTCTCCCAAAACACATTTCAACTTCATTGCAGGCGCCTTAAAAGGAGCAGCTAACATGGTGTCAGTGATTGCTCCAGTAACACAGGTGCAGGTGAGGACAGGGCTGGGGATCAATCTGTCAGAATTAAGTAAGAATCACACCCCTGGACACTTTACAAGGAGGCTGGTGCTTGGCCTCATTGTTTCTCTTCTGTTAACCATGGTTATCTCTAAAGAAACACGTGCAGTCATCATTGCACTGCACAAAACTGGCCTAACAGGGAAGAGTATCGCAGCGAGAAAGATTGCACCTCAGTCACCGATCTATCGCATCATCAAAGAATTCACGGAGAGAGGCTCCATTGTTACCAAAAAGGCTCCAGGAGCCCAAGAAGGACCAGCAAGCGCCAGGACTGTCTCTTACAAGTGTTTCAGCTTGGGGATGGGGCTCCCAGCAGTGCAGAGCTTGCTCAGGAATGGCAGCGGGCAGGTGTGAGGCATCTGCACGCACTGTGACACTGCCGAGACTCCTGGAGCAAGGCCTGGTGTCCAGGAGGGCAGCAAAGAAGCCACTTCTCTCCAGAAAACCATCAGGGACAGACTGATATTCTGCAAAAGGTACAGGGAGTGGACGCTGAGGACTGGGGGAAAGCCATTTTCTCTGATGAATCCCCTTTCCAATTGTTGGGAGAAGACAAGGTGAGCGATGCCACCAGTCTTGTCTCATGCCACCTGTAAAGCCTCCTGCAACCATTCATGTGTGGGGCGGCTTCTCAGCCAAGGGAATCGGCTCTCTCACAGTCTTGCCTAAAAACACCTCCATGAATAAAGAATGGGACCAGAATGTCCTCCAGGAGCCACTTCTCCCAACCGTCCAGGAGCAGATGGTGATGAGCAATGCCTCCTCCAGCATGATGGAGCACCTGCCATAAAGCAAAGATGAGAACTAAATGGCTCAGGGAACAAAACATAGAGATTCTGGGTCCATGGCCTGGAAACTCCCCAGATCTTACTCCCATTGAGAACTTGTGGTCAATCATCAAGAGACGGGGGACAAACAAAAACCGACACATTGTGACAGAATGCAGCAGTGATTGTGCAGGAATGGACGGCTATCAGTCAGGATTTGGTGCAGGAGGTGAGTGAGAGCTGCCAGGGAGAGTTGCAGAGGTCCTGAAGAAGAAGGAGAGGTCCTGCAGATTCTGACTCGCTGCAGTAACTCCTCCTACCTGACAATAAAAGCTTCTGTTCCCCATAATATGATTGCACTTGTATCTCTGTATGTGATAAAAACCAGAGGGGAAGAGATCATGTGACAATATAATATTTGTGTCATTCTCAAAACTTTTGACCATGACTGTACATTTGTTATCCCTGTGATCGCACCGACCCAAAGAATAAAGTAGATATGTTATTTGGGGCGCACAGTGAAATCCGTAAAATCCTGGCCTACAAGAAAGCACCGCAAATGCGTTTTTTTCATTAATTTCGCTGCATTCGGAATTTTTTCCCTCTTCCCAGTACATGACATGCCATCGCACACCTCTGTACATGGAAAAATAAAAAAGTTTTAGAATTTTGAAGGTGGGGAGTGAAAAATGAAAACGAAAAAGGGCCTGGGCGGTAAGGAGTTAAGTATCCCCATGTGTCTTAAAAAAAGAAGTTATGGCCCTTAAACTGCCATGTATGAAAATTCACTAATGCCTGGGTCATTCACACGTGGTGTCCTGACAAATCTTTCTTTCTTTGTTACTATGCATTTTCCAGCTTTGATAGAGTTTTTCGTCATTGCAGAAGTGTAAGGCTGATGTCACACATGGCGTTTTTGTTGCATTTATTTTCATTGAGTTTTTGCATTCTTGAAAAACGCATCATATTTGCGTATTGGCTTTTTTATGGGTTTTAGGTTAAAGTGTCTTAACTTGGAGTTTTCTCCCCTGCGATTTTTTTGTCTGCATTTTGGAGGTGCATTTTCATTGCGTTTTTTGCAAAGCAGTCGCGTTTTTGAAAACACATGCTTTTGTGGTTTTCCTTTTGAAATGCATGCAATTACTTTCACAAACTGCAGGGAGAACAAGATCGCTGTGTCAAGAGACACATCTACCTGCACTTACTGCACCTCAGGCATTGTGTATTTGAAAACACAAATGTCAGAAAACATTTGAAAAACGCGGGTGCAAAACCGCATCCGTTTTCAATGCTTTTAAAAATGCAACAGAAATGCGACAAAAACGCCACGTGTGTCACCGGGCCTAAGGTTGTGTTCACACATTGCGTTAACACACACGTTTTTAAATGCATCACAGTGGCTGAGAAGATCTGTCAGCATTGTGTTTTAAAAATCACATGCTTTAACGCCACCTGTGAACGCACCCTGGGGGTTAACGCACACATGGCGTTTTTGGTCCGTTTTTAAACATCCGTTTTCAGTCCGTTTTTGGCAGTTTACCATGCGTTTGACTGCTTACAACCTGTGAATCTATTAAGTTAATTGGGAAAAACGGACCAAAAACGCTGTGTGTGGCATCACCCTCAGCTGTTGCAACGCTTTTTGAAACTCATGCAGTAAACGCTTTTTCACACTTTGTTGTCCTTTTTACGTTTCCAGAAGGAATGTGAAAGTAGTCTTCATGATCCAATATAGCAGGGCAGCTATAATACAGCAGAGCCATGGTCTGCAGTCCCCTGTGTGAGCAGTCCCCTCTCCTATTGCCAAATTAAAAAGCTTCCTATTAATTATAAGCAAGATCTACTGGTGGGGGCCTGTGTGGTATCGTGCAGCCAGTAGGGTATAATTAATGTGAATACACAGCCTCAGATGGGAGGGAAAGGGATTTGGGGGATGATAATCGGGTGCGGACAGCTGCCTCCCATCCAGGGATTATAGGCACAGATCGGTACTGCTCACATAAAGCCTCCATCCATTATACATTATTACATGACCCTGTGCTGGCACCACCTCCACAGCCTGTGCACCTCTGCTATCACACACGCTGCCTGCATTCTGCTGCTCAGCTGTTACCTCTGAGCTGAGCACCTGCACCCTGGAGGATCACAGCAGCAGGTGATAGGCACAGTGATCAAGGGGTCTACCTGGTCAGAAAGCCCTTCTATTAGCCAAAAAGTTTAGCAGTCAGGATACAGTATACATAATAACAATACCGATCTGACCACTGCGGTGCTAGTGAGCCTTCCTCTGTAAGGTGGGAAACCGAGACTCACCGACTAACTGACATCTTTATATTTAGTATCTCCGAGGACACTAAAGTGAGCGCCAATCTTGGCTTGGAAAAACACATTTTGAGTCCCCTATGAATGGTGTCAGAGTGAAAAGAAGACGTCACTCAATCTTGAACATTTTCTTTAGTTTCTTCAAATTATAGTGTGGTGAGCTAGATTATAGCAGCTGACTTTTTGATATGAAGTACAGCTGCTATCTATATATATATATCTTTGACTATTTGGTTTGTGGGGGTCTGGAGAACTAACCCTCGTTGGATAGCTATGGCCCTTGAAATCCTTAGGTATATTTTATTTGGGACATATTACAAACTGCACGGCTAAATAAAACAGTGCTAGCCTATCAAATGCATTGATCACTGTATCTGCACCCACTGTTCTTCCCATTTCAGGGACACAGCTGGGTGTGGGTTAAATGCAGAATGCGGGAACATCAGTGGGTGCAGGCACTACACCGAGTATGGGAATGTAAATAAGAAAATCTGCAGTACTGAGTGTGAAAAATCCTGTGTAAAAATATTAGTAGATGAATGTTCCCTACTCAGCACTGTACCCACACCCACTAATGTTCCCCTACTCAGCACTGTACCCACACCCACTAATGTTCCCCTACTCAGCACTGTACTCGCACCCACCGAATGGTTCCCCTACTCAGCACTGTACCCACCCCACTAATGTTCCCCTGAACTCAGCACTGTACCCAAACCCACTATGTTACCTACTCAGCACGTACCACCCCACCCGACTAAATGTTCCCAATCTCAGCACGTACCCAGCACCCCCTAATGTCCCTATCTACACTGTACCCCTACCTATGTACACTTACTCGCAGACCCACAATAGTTCCCTTACTCAAGCAACTGTACTCTCCAACCCAACTAATGTTTCCCTATCAGCCCTGTACCGACCTAATCTAATGTCTCATCTAACTCTAGCACTGTGACCCAATACCCCACTAATGTTTCCCTTACTCACGCACGTACCTCACACCACTAATGTTCCCCTAAGCCAGCGCACTGGTCCGCACCCACTAATGCTTTCCACTCACTCACACTGTACCCGACCACAGCTAATGTTCCCCTACTCCAGCACTGTGACCCCAAAAACCCACTAATGTTCCCATACTCAGCACTGTACCTGCACCCACTAATGTTCCCTTACTCAGCACGTATCCGCACCCACTAATGTTCCCCTACTCAGCACTGGTACACTGCAACCCTAGTTCCCCTACTCAGCACTGTACCCGCACCTACTAATGTTCCCTTACTCAGCACTGTACCCACGACCCCAATTTCCCATTATTACAGACCTGCGGCACCCACTAATGTTCCATAATGAGTCAACGGACCTGGTACATAATTTTCCCAATGCTTACAGCACTGTACGACCCAACTATTGTTCCCTACAGAATATGTACCCTGCCCCCACTAATGTTCCTTACTCGCACTGACCTGCACCCCTAATGTTCCCTATCAGCCGTACCCCACCACCTTTCTATCTAGACGCGCGCTACACCTAGTCCCAAGTCACTGTACCCCACCCTACTAATGTTCCCATACTAGACTGTACCGACCACTAATGTTCCCATACGCTTACCTGACCTGGTACCACTATGTTTTTCCCTACTCAGGAACTGTACCGCACCCACTATGTTCCCCCATTACTCGCACTATTAACCCCGCACCACTAATGTTCCCCTACTCAGCACGGTACTCCACACCCACTATGTTCCCCTACAGCACTGTACCCGCACCCACTATGTTCCCATACTCAGCACTGTACCTGCACCCACTGATGTTCCCTACTCAAGCACTGTACCCCCCACCCACTAATGTTCCCCTACGCACGCACTGTCTACACACTACCCACCCACTAATGTTTCCCTACTCAGTCACTGTACCCCCCCCACCCACTAATGTTCCCTACTCACACTGTCCGCACCCCTCTGTTCACTACTCAGCACTGTACCCGCACCCACTAATGTTCCCATACTCAGCACTGTACCACCCACTAATGTTCCCCTACTCAGAACTGTACCTGCACCCACTATTTTTTCCCCCCCCTCCTAGCACTGTACCCCACCCACATTGTTCCCCTACAAATACTTACCTGCACCCACTAATTTTCCTTACCGCACTGTACCTGCACCCACTAATGTTCCCTTACTCAGCACCGTACCCGCACCCACTAATGTTCTCATACGTACATGTACCTGCTGCACCCACTAATGTTCCCATAATGACACGTGACCGCACCTACGCACATGTTCCCTACTAGCACTGTACCTGACCCACTAATGTTCCCTATCAGACTGTACCTGCCACTAAGGTTCCCTACTAGTACACTGTACCGACCTGACCCACTAATGTTCCCATCTCCGCACTGTCCCCACCACCTATTGTTCCCTCTACGATACCTGTACCGCACCCCACTAATGTTCCCTTACTCAGCACTTTAATTAACCCCCCAACCCACCCCCCTAATGTTCCCCTACTCGCACTGAGGTACCATACTTGTACCCCACTGACCAACCCCCTACTTTTCCCTACCAGAACTGTACCTGCACCCACTAATATTCCCCTACTCAGACTGTACCTGCACCCACTAATGTTCCCATAATGAGCACTGTCCTGCACCCACTAATTTTCCCATACTGAGCACTGTACCTGCACCCACTAATATTCCCATACTCAGAACCGTACCTGCACCCACTAATGATTGTCCCCATATGAACTGTACCTGCCACCCACTAATGTTCCCTACTCAGCACTGTACCCACACCCCACTTATTCCCATACCAGCACTGTAACCCACCCACTAATTTCCCATACTCAGCATGGTACCGCACCCCTAAATAGTTCCTACTCAGCACTGTAACTCCATTCCTCCACATAATGTTATTCCCATACCAGCACTGAACTGTACCTGCACCCAACTAGATATTCCCATACTCAGAACTGTACCCTGCACCCGACTAATGCATTCCCATACCTCACACTGTACCGCACCCACTATATTCCCTACTCAGCACTGTACTCACCGGCATCCCACTAATGTTCCCAATACGCAAAACTGTACCTTCACCCCTAATGATTCCCATACTCCAGAACTGTAACCCCTGCACCCCTAATGTTTCCCATATCTCAGCAGATCTGGTACTGCACCTGTCAAACACCACTAAATATGTCCCATACCAGAACTGTACCGCAACCCAAGTAATGTTCCCATCTTAGCACTGTACCTGCACCACTATATTTCCCTACTCAGACCCGTACCTACCCACTAATGTTCCCCTACTCAGCACTGTACTCGCACCCACTAATGTTCCCCTACTCAGCACTGTACCCACACCCACTAATATTCCCATACTCAGCACTGTACCTGCACCCACTAATATTCCCATACTCAGCACTGTACCTCCCCTATATTTCCCATACTCTCCATGTAACCCTGCTCCCACTAATGTTTTCCCATACGCAGAACTGTACCTGCACCCACTAATATTCCCATACTCAGAACTGTTCCCTGCAACCCACTATTTCCCACTACCTCAGCACTGTCCTGCCACCCACCTAATTTCCTACTCGCACTGTACCTGCTCCCCTATTCCCTCTCAGACTGTACCGCACCCACTAATTTCCCCTACTCAGCACTGTACCTGCACCCACTAATGTTCCCATACTCAGCACTGTACACATGCTCCCACTAATCTTACCCAATACTGCAGACCTGTACCTGCCCCACAATGTTCCCATACTCACTGTAACCTGAATCACCCACTATGTTCCCATACTGAGCACTGTACCTGACCACTAATGTTCCATACCTCAGAACGTACTGCTCACCCACTAATTCCCTACTGCATAACTGTACCTGCACCCAATGTTCCCCTACTCAGCACGTACCACACACCACCACTAATATTCCCCTCCTCAGAACTGTACTGCACCCCTATATCCCATACTCGCACTGTACCTGCACACCCACTAATTTCCCATACTCAGGCCTGTACTGCACCCACTATGTTCCCATATTCAGAACTGTACCTGCACCCACTAATATTCCCATACTCAGAACTGTACCTGCACCCACTAATGTTCCCATACTCAGAACTGTACCCGCACCCACTAATATTCCCATACTCAGAACTGTACCTGCACCCACTAATATTCCCTACTCAGAACTGTACCTGCTCCCACTAATAGTTCCCATACGCAGAACTGTACCTGCACCCACTAATATTCCCATACTCAGAACTGTACCTGCACCCACTAATTCCTACTCAACTTGTACCTGCACCCACTATGTTCCCATACTACACTGTACCTGCACCCACTAATATTCCCATACGCACACTGTACTGCACCCACTAATGTTCCATATCAGACTGTACCTCACCCCACTAATATTCCCATACTCAGACTGTACCTGCCCCCCCACCTAATATGCCCATACTCAGAAACTGTAACCTTCACACCCTGTACTGTTCCCTAACTCAGAACTGTACCGCACCCACTATGTTCCCATACTCAGAACCGTACCTGCACCCACTAATATTCCCATACTCAGAACTGTACCTGCACCCACTAATGTTCCCATACTGAACTGTACCTGACCCACTAATATTCCCCTATCAGAACGTCCTGCACCCACTAATTTCCATACGCAGAACGTAACCTGCCCACCAATGTTCCCCTACCAGCTGTAACCCACCCACTATTCCCATACTCAAACGTACCTGCACCCACTAATATTCCCACTCACTCATCACTGTACCTGGCACCCACTAATATTCCCATACTCACACGGGTACCTGCCCCACTAATGTTACCAATCTCCAGACGTACCTGCCCCACAATATTCCCATACTCAGCAACTGTACCTGCCCACTAATTTTCCCTATTCAGCACTGTACCTGCACCACTAATTTCCCATACATCCAGCACTGTAACCTGCCCCCACTAATATTCCCTACTCCAGCACTGTAACCTTCTCCCACTACTGTTCCCATATCAGAACTGTACCTGCCCCACTAATGTTCCCTACTCAGACTGTACCTCACCCCACTATTTCCCATACTCAGAACTGTACCTTCACCCCACTAATGTTTCCCAGACGGATCAACTGGTACTGCACCCGTAAATCATTGTCCCTACTCGAGCACTGTACTGCACCCACTAATGTTCCTCTACTTCCAAACTGTACCTGACGCACTAATACTTCCCCATACTCAGAACTTGTACCTGTGCATGCCCACTAATATTCCTACTCAGAACGTACCTGCAAACCCCTAAATTGTTCCATACTCAGAACTGTACCTGCTCCCCCTAATGTTCCCCTACGATACTGTAAACCTTGCAAACCCACTAATGTTCCCTTACTCAGCACTGTACCTGCACCCACTAATAGTTCCCCATACTCTAGCACTGTACCTGCACCCACTAATGTTCCCATACTGAGTACTGTACCTGCTGCACCCACTAATGTTCCCATACTCATGTACGTATGTACCTTTTCACATTCAATTCACTGTATCCCACCTGCACTTTTGTAATCCCTTCCCTCCAAACACGTCACTTGCGTGACCTATTTATATTCACAAGTGCTTTACAACCAATGTTCCCCTGCACTATGTTGGCAATTATATACAATATATCCACTCAGACTGTACCTGACCCTTGTTTCTACTAGTATGTAACCTCTCCACTAATGTTCCTCCATTCTGTCCCTTGTCCTAGCTTCCAATCCAGTAATGTACCTGCTTTCCGCCTGATTTTGCCATCACTCCCTTACCTTCGCACCACATAAGGCCCACTCAGAGCGGGACTGTAACTACCAAGTATCCGGCACGGTCGCTGACCTGTTCGTATGCTCCTATGAGTCTTCCTACCTAATTCCAATTCTAGACCTTGCTCCATGCGTTCATTTCGCACAGCATGCTCTGATATTACACATTACAAAGGTCCCTGCACACGTGGCAAATATATATTTATACTATACCTTGGTATGCCTTCCTGCTGGGGCTGAGTAATGTCTCTTTTCTGTTTTAGCCATATCAAACCGACTCTCGGGGTCCAAGCACGGGGCTGCTTACAGCCTATATCTGCCCTGCGGTTAGCACGCCTCAGTGCTCTAGAACCAAAAAAGCGTTCTCCCTTGAACACCTTTGAATGTTTTGTTATTTAGTGACTTGTCTTTGTTTCAAGACCAACGTTTAGTGCGAGGAGTGGACCATCAGTTGTGCGCTAAAAATGACCAATTAGACCAAAGCACCTTATCAGTTTTACAAGGAAAAGTATTTAATGTATTTCATTTTAATTCTCTGGATTTTTTTGTCCAACTCAGTCCCGTCCCCCCTCTTCACTCACTATTTCTTTCCACTCTTTCTATTACTAACTCCTCCTGTCCCCATTGTATCCATGATGGTTTTAATGGTTGCGCCCCCTGCTTTTTATATCATCTATATCTTGTTACTTGTGCTTTTCTGTTTCCACCTCCTCTTGCCTCACAGTCCTTGTCTCTCTTTCATGTTCTTCAGTATGCGTTTCCCTCTTCTCAGTGCCCTCCCAATTAATCTTAATTTGTACATTATGTTCACCTGTTACTTCTCTGCTTGGGTAGTACTCCCACGTCTTCTTACTTGCTCCTCACCTGAACTCTTGTATTCCTCTTTAAAGACCATGACTTCGAATAGATCTTGATTTCCATCATACCCCATTTCTGTTGCTTCATCAAGTCTGCTCCCCTTGTATATACAGACAGTGTAATACGACGATGCCTGTCCCTATAGCCTGGGGCCATTTCAACGTGTGCTTCACCATCACCCACTTCCTTCTTGTGCATTGTAACTATCCCCACTTTCACCCCACTCTTGGCTGTCATCAGTGTCTGTGCTCCAGGCTGGAATAATGGGAAGAACACGCTTTTGCCTGGTAAATACTGTGGCCACTTTTAAATGGATTTAGTGCACCTCAATCGTAAAGATGACCTCAAGGGAAGGGGAGAGTGTGACGCTCACATCCACGGCGCATAGTGTCAGCACCACTCAATGCATGAGAACAATTGTAGAGGGACCCGCATCACTGCGATATGGGGGCAAAAAGCAGGATACAGGGTGATTGCTAAAATAGACAGTAATGGAATCAACAACAATAGTGACAGATCAACCAATAGTTTGTACTGCTGGATTGGAAAGGGTTGCATTAATAAACGAAAGTAGGGCCCTATTTTTAAAGGGGAGTTATAATGTTATTTAATCCACTCACTTGATTGCCGCTTACGGCAAACTTACAAACTTTCCCCTAACTTTTTCCACCATCTCCTGAAGTAACCTTGCATTCCTGTTTGTGTTTGATCTTTGGTTTATTTTGCATCCAACATTTTTGTGAATTTAATATTACATGTATAAATTATATTGCATTTTTAGAATTCACTTAGATTGTGTCTTTACACGACGTGGTTTATGCTAATGTGGGGTGTATTGTATGCATCCCAGCATGTGATATGTTTATTTCGATTGTGTATGAACTCTGTGAAACTCAATGAGTTCAAAGTCATTTATGAGCAAAAAAAGCTTCGTGGTGAAAATAGCAACTTTTCCTTTAATTTCTGCAGCAGTTCCTCAGTTTTTTAAGATTTCTTCTGGCTGTTCATAGAAAACATTAATTAAAATAATAACCTTCCTCGGTCATAGACACAGATAGGTTCTTTGGATTTTGCCCCAAATAATTGTATGGCAGGACCGGCCAGATTATAATTTCAGATGTACAGTGGAGGTTTCTTGAATGACTGCATTAAGATTTTTGAAAACGTGTACGAATTGATAATAGAAACTATAACGGCAACGATTGTGATCATTTTCATTAAAGGAACCTTACCATCGGAATACACTAGTGAGTTCCTAGTGGTAGTTTCATTTCTCCTGTTCTAATCCCTCACTGTCTTTCCTAATCATTGTGGCCCCCACTAAATACAAAATACAACCTCCTCTGGATCATCGCCGCAGCTCCAGAAAGAGAACCAAAGTTTATTGCGCATATGCGTCAAGATCACGTTTCTTTACAGAAACTATTAGTTCACCCATTTTAGACTGGTTGGTCCCACCAAAACTCTTATCCTCATACCTAACCGTCTTACTGAAATTCTCCTTGTGATAATGGCCAGTTCATCATGTTGTGTAGACCCATTCAGATGTTTGGTGCTTCATGGACATTGGGGACATTTTACATGAGTCTTAGGTGTCTGCACTGGCATTTCAGAAGAAATGCACATGTAATATTGTGGAGCTGTGCCGATACATTTCTGGCGCCGAGACCATTGTTCTGCCCTGGACCAAATCTGTCCCGAGCACCAGAATGTCTCCCAACGTTCGTGAGAACAAGGCAACATACATTGCTTTTTGTGTGTCCCTGCTGACCAATTTCGTTTAGGTCTACTTCCTTCCTCGCCATTTAACAACAGCGCCCAAAAATGGCCGCGACACTATTAATTGAGTCTGAGTTTCCACTAGCCGCCAAAGCCACGCGCTATCCTTTTTGGAAAGTCGGAGCACGGAAAAAGTTAGTTTTTAACGTTATTATGCGCCTCCAGCTAATTAATGTCTGGAGAGCAGAACATGCGGTGAGCGCCACAAACTGTCGGAAACGCTCATGTGTAATGTGCCCCCATTGAGTGGATGCACAGGTCACATCCATGTGCACTGGTTGTTATTGAGAGGGAGGCATTCAGTGGACTTTTGTCACCTGTTCTCCCATTGTCGGGTCTCTAGCAGCTGAGCGCTCCAGCATCACGTACATACTTATCTAGTTTGAAAACCCCGTTATTAGGGCGCTTGCACTGTCTTTGGTTGCGTTTTGAAACGCATTACAACAGCTGAGGAGTGATTTCCTAATTACCTTGTTTACAAAATGTATCAGGTTACATAATTTATTAGGCAAATCTCATCTCAGCTGTTGTCATTGCCTTTGACGTGCAATTCATTAAAGGTTCCCATTGACTGCCGCCTGAGGGCATCGCATCGTTCACACTTCCTTGTATAACAGTTCGTTTACCTGTTGGAGACTAAAAAATTTATTCCTTACAATGTTCTATGAATATTAGCCATGTTGTTCCCTGACAGCTCGCTCCTCGGACGACCAGTCACAACATCTGATGGCAGCGGTGCGAGACATTCCTGTTGCGTCAGACTATGTCTGCCCTGGGCGATCGCGATCTTGTCCCGACGCACAGAGAGCTTGGTGTCCTAACATCCCTGCTCAGAACAAATTTTTTTGTTGTCATTCCACAATCGTGGCCTTACCGAGGTTCTGTTTCATTCTGCGCCAATTTATGAATAACTCAGATATTTTATAGGAGAATTTTATTCAATTATAAATGAAACCCGACGATATCCCTACTCAATGTGATGATTGTCGTCATCGTCACTGATTCTTCCATAAACATTACTATCGTGCTGCATTGCTGTACCCACGCTTCTCGCGAACACCATTTTATGTGAAGCTGTGCAGCGAAAAGACATTTTTTCTGGCGCCGCAGCTAACATAGGTTCCCTGAGACCAGAACATCTGGCCCGCGCACCAGAAACTGGCCAACGCATAGAACCGTTTTCCCTTGTTGTTTTCGAAAATTAACAGCGCTGACACATTAAGGTCGGATTCGCTTGCAACCAGCCACTTGAAGTCGGAATCGGATTTTTCTTCTGGCGGCAGCTCATGGTCGACAGAACATGTGTAGGCCCAAACTGTCCGAACCCTGTAATGTCCCCTTGGTTTAACTCAACAAGTGAGTGAGATTCATGCGTTGTTACAGTATCATAGCGGTAACAATGTAAATAGTAATGTACTTAGCAAATCACTTCTCCTCAGCGTGTGTATGCGTTTATAACACAATGAGAATCAAGCGCAACTTGTGAACGCGCCCTCAGGGATTGTCAATAAAAACAATTATCACGTTATCCACAACATCAGATTAATCGTGATCACTGGTGGCTCCCAAGGATAGGCGTTCCCCTGCCCTCCCCTTGGGTCCAGCCAGCCGGTCATACATGCCCTTCCACTCCATTTAATATCTATTTTGATTCCTAAAATAGCGGAGTAACAGATTTTGAACATACCACCATAGTCCCGCGGGAATTGATGGAATGGTAGTGCACATCTAGAGAAAGTGAACACAGGTGTAAAATAACCAATTATCTGAAATGAATGTCAGTTTTCCATAGCAGCTCTGGCCTGTTGATTTAAAACAAAGCCTTTTTTTGTGCGTTCTTAATACGGCCCTGGGCACTCACCCTGTGGCTTTTTTGGGAGCCGTTTTGTTGGCGTTTTTAAACAAGTTCCGTTAAAAAAAACATGGCGTTTAAGACGCATGCCGTTTTTAAAATTTTATGTCAGTTTTTCCGCCAATTATCATAATTATCATAATTGGGGAAAAACTGACAAAAAGGAAAAAACGGAAGCTTTAAAAAAAACCACATGCTTTCACAACCATCTTTTTTTTAACAGACTGCTTAAAAACGTCCAAACGGTTTCAAAACGCCAAGTGTGCGCCGTCCTCAATCCACAGCTTTTTATTGTTTCTTTAACATTACACCTGGCTCCCTGCAGTAGTGTCTTGGTGAGTCCCTGGGGCCCATTGTGTCAAATGGCACCAGTCCCCTCCCCCTCCTCATCGCCCGTCCTCATCCTCGTCCTCTCCCCTCCCCTCATTGCCCTCCCTCTCCTCCCATCATCGCTTTCCTCCTCCTCATCCCTCCACCCCACATTCTGCGTTCTCCTCCACAGGGGGTAATTTTGGCCGTGTTCCAGGTTGCATTTTGAAACACAGCTGAAAGAGGTGAAAATTGCCTAATTACATTATTGATAAAATTGTTGTTTACAAAACACAACTGTAAGATGCTTATCAACCATGAGTTTCCCTTGAAAACGCATGTGTGTTCGGTGCCGGGACCGCCCCCGTGTGCGTACGCATCCCCGTTATGCCATCATTAGTGCGCATTAATGTAGTCTTGTCGTCGCATTGTGTTTTTGACGCATTCCAACTGGCTTCAGCCTTGATTACATGCGAGTACATTGGGGGACATTTACTTACAAGTTGTCGTTGTCCTGCATTGGCTTTGTTACCACTCCCTCTCGGTAAGAAGACAGCCCATTATTTGTGGACGCGTCAGAGACATTCTGGCGCCGCCAGATAATAAATAGCGTCCTGAGAGCAAACCATGGTGGTGAGAAGCGCCACAAAACGCCATATTAAAATTCCCCCATTGTGTTTTACAGATGTCAGTGGAAACACATTGTAACCTTTAGCATGTAACAAGGCTGAAGCCGTGGAATGCCGCCAAACAACACAACGGACCCAACACTGTTATGCCACTATGATGCAGTCACATGCTTTCGTTAAACGCGTTTTACAAACAGCGACGGCTTAGTACGCTTGTTTATTGGCGTGTGTTGTTCACTCTATGTTAACGGCACATCGTTAACACTAGTGTGTTTTAAAATGCAAGTGGTAACTATCTGTTTGATTAGTGCAAATCCTCTCGCTGTGCAAGCGTTTTTAACGCATGCGTTAAATGCAACGTGTGACCTCCACTTAAGGGTGGGTCACATTGGCGTATTGAATCCAAGGGTGCGATATGTAAGAATGTAATAGTGTAACAGTCGGCCTTTCCGTCATCTGTTGTAAAAAAACTAACGCAATGTAAACTGCAACGTAATGTCGAATGCAACATTTCCTCAAAGCTAACGCATTAAAAAGGCAACAATTTACTGTTGTAATGAATCATATAGACGTTTACTGTTACTCTGTTGCTGCTAGCTGTATTCACACCAAACATTGGCTGATTGTTGGTCCATGTGGTTAGTAACGCCTCCCCTGTTTAATTCCTGTTTCTTTCACTGACCCATGTCACGTTGAGTGGGTTGAATTGTGTCGTGAAATCAGTCTCTGATGCCCCCGTTGTGAAAAACAAAATAGAGCAGTCTTATTTGTTCCAATGGATCAAGGCCCCACATGTCTGTTGGAAAGTATGTTTGTGTGAATCAACCTTATGAATTTTGAAAATCACTCAAATGTGGTTTTGGGCTGTTGTTGTTTTTTTTCGATATCCTTTTTTTTTTTTTTACTGGTGAAACTATATTTTGATGCGTCACCTGTAAAAAATAAAACGCTTTTTAATGTGACCGTATAAACTTACAGCTACATTGCCTTGACCATGGCAACTGTTCTGAATATGCCGTTTGATTGCTTCATTCACCCCTTGATACGCCCGGGCTAGACATATTTATATGGAATACTAAACATTTTTTGATGATCCATATGCGGGAAGGACCCGTATTCACAGATGTGATTTGTTTTATTAGAGTGCTCGGTGTTTTAAGATCATCTGTGTCCTTTCCAGCCATAATTCCTTCTTATGTTCCTAAAACACGTCTGTCTTCATCCCCTATAATCTGTACAGCATCCTTTTATACATTTTTGCAGCATGTCGTAATTCAGTGGGCCGCTGTGTACATGGTGAATGTTTGTTTACACTTCCAGAACTAGATATGTAATCCGCATTACTCGAGTATGCTGATCAAGTATAAGCTGAGCCACTAATTTACCACAAAAAACCTGGTAACCCTATATTTGTTTTATTTACTCGAGTATAGCTGAGTTTGGGGTTTCAGACAATTTTTTTTCTGCGGAACAACTAGGCATTATACTTGATATAATATAGATATAGACATTTTATCCAGTACATTATACAGGCGTCCCCGACTACGCCGACACTTTTAGTTACAGACAGACCTCTCGTGCCCCCTTGACCTCTCTGGTGCTTATTTAGTCCCCCCCCCCAGACTTAATGATCAGCTGTAAAGTGTCTGTAATGAAGATAGTATTGATAATCCTTGTTCCCATGACGCAGAAAATTTGAAAATCCATTGTCAGTGGGACAAAAAAATTTGACACCCTGTAGTCGCACATATAAAAAGAAGAATTTTTGCATGAAGAATATCCCCCATAGTAAAAATGTTATATGACATTGTGTCTGTACTGGCCGGCAACACTGTTCCGGTGTACATTGTAATCAGTAACGAGCTAGCAATAGTCCTCTATAACATTGTCATCCTAATCAGAGGCTATATATACGTCCTGTGTCACATTGGCTAAGACTCGTCAGGGCTATACATGTCCTTTATTGCATTGGGATGTGGATCTGAATGTGTATATTCAGACTCATTGGTGTTTGTTGTAGTGGATGCTTGTGTTCTCTAGGAGATGTACAATTTTGTTAGTTCTAGATGTCAGATGAGCCGCTGTGTGGAAGCTGGTCAGTTGGTGGGGTTCTCTTATGTAAAAATAGATTTAAATAATAGATTCAGGATGCCGGGGGTCACACTGTCACGGCGGACTCCTGAGCTGACTGTACGGCTCTCTTCTATTCCCCTTCATTCTTATCCTGTGAAGGTTTGGATAAAATCATTTTTCAGATTTTCTTCCTTTCCCTTTTTTTCTCATCTCTGTAACTACTTCCTCTGTCCCAGTCTACTCCTTGACCCTCTACCAAAAAAAAAAAATATGAATATGAAAACCTGTCCCCGTCACATCTCTCCCCTATTCAAGTCCATTCTCATTTAGCTAAAACCCCTTGTTGTTGAATCAATGGACCTTTATTCACTGCCTTTCTCTTTGTTCTTCTTCAGAGTCGCTCCAATCAACACGTTTTTGAGATAGCCTGAAATGACGACACAGCAACAAGCTTTTTCAGTCTCCTTTGAGGGTAATCTCAGAAATATTGGACCCCGCCTCGTCCAAGAGCCACTCTCTTCTTCCATCCTTGCTAAGGGGTTGAGGCCCAGCAGAATATCACCTCACTCAATTAAGATAGATGGTGACATTACTAATTGGAGAGGCTCTGTTTCCAGTCCATGCAAAGGCCCTCTCAGGAGTCCCATGGTGGGGAAGTAAAAAAGGAAGCGGGCAGTTCAATCGAATGGAGCTATGTTATATGCTGCTGATCAATTAATGGCGATCCGGAACTCCTTCCAATTTGACATTTGAGCGCGTATTTTAGACACATGCTCTCTTCGGGACACCTTGCTCTGGACGATTCACTGACATTCGTTCAGCTCTATCCGAAGGAAACGCTCCGACATTCGATGTTCAAATGGAGAACCTGCCATTCTCAGCCGCCCTGAGAGTTTTGTGTAGTATTGGAGCCTCTGCTAGTTTCATCTCCATCATGGTGGCCAATTGTGCTGAACTTTTGCTGTAAGAAATCTCTTAATTCATATTTTTTATAAACCGTTTGCAACACGTTTAAAGAATCTGTCAGCATTTTGACATTGTTTAGGTAAGCACGAGCGTATGGTTCTACTGCAGAAGATCTGTGAATGAAGTTCGACTGTACGTAGTGTGACGGGTCTTGAACTGAAGAGCTTTCTACTTTCTGCACTGTGCTGCTTACCGCAGATCGCCCTCTCTACTAAGTAGTAGTAGTGTAGCTGATTATGGTTGGATACGTTACAGTGTCTCTTCATACCTGAGTTCGCGCACGGTTTGAGACACTGCAATTGAGAAACCTGCTAACTATAATACTGATATAGTACGCTACTGGGTTGTGCTGTAGGGGGCACAATTACTTCATTGCTCGTCTCTTCAGTCAGCAACGAGTTTAGTTTTCACCGTTACCTCCTTCCTATATAAAATCAACTATTTTAATTTAAAAATCTATAGTTCACCTACTGAACCGATAGGGCTAGGGCATTGTTGCAGAGCCTCTGTCGTCTCCGTGAGCTGGTGTTACTAACATTACAGCAGGGTTCTTAGTCTCACCAGCCTCCTTCCTACATCGCCTCTACTGTTTGGCAGCAGTGAGCAACACACTGGAAGGGGACGGATCCTGCCAGTGTAGACAGCGCTGTGAAACCTCTGCACAGAGGGCATCCTACTTAACACGCCTATATACCTCTTTGCAATAATGTTCAAAAAGATTCTTTCGACGAAGATTACACACTGTCCACGTGCCTGGATCTATTGATAATGTCCCATGGTTTATTTATGGTATCATCTTTACATAAACTTCTTTAATCCCAATCTGCCTTGTTCACAGTAGTCATTTGTTGGCGTGCATTTCCAACTGTGGGCACTTTTTACTACGGACTGTGCGCCGTTTTCTGTCGAACTTTGCAACATTCTCTCAAGTGCAAACAGGTAATTAGAATCTCCTGCCACCACTTTGTGTCACAACGCTACCCTTTCATGACTACCGTCACACTAGTACATCATGTGACCAAATTATAATGCCTAAAAGGGGCGCTTCCGTCCATCATACCGTGGCGCTCAGATATATTACAATGCAATTCGACGTAAAATTCGCACTTGTCGGGGCAAGATAAAGCGCAGAGTGAGCCAATTCAGACTGCCAACTGGCGCCCAATCATATCTGGCGCCCCTTGCACTATACACAAGAGGCAATTGCACCTAGTACACGAATTCCTTGTTCTTTTAGACTATGTTTTTTAGAACATGGGATAGGGTGTAAATCAGAAGGGTTTTTGGGCTACACCATGAAAACACACGTGGTCTTGTTTTCTTGGGTGTACACGGAGCTTTTCCCACGTATATATACAGTGAAACTTACATTTTCTGTTGATGCATTTGCCTAGTACTTTGCTATGTTACCTCCCTGTCTATTGGGTAATAATACTTAAATGTAACTCTTGGGATTCTCTGCTGTTAATTACTGCAAATTTCTGGCATTTATTTATTATAGCTTCTCACGCTTGCCCTTTATGAAATCTCCTGTGCTGCTGTATTATTACATGTAATGTAGACACCAACCAGACTAACATTTTTTCCCATTTGAGTTTGCAGTTTGGTTGTATATATTCTCAGTGCATATTAATGGCCTATTTTCTAAAATTTTGGTATTTGTAAAATAAGGAGCTATCATAATATGCATAGAAAAAGTAACATACGTGATAACCAATAAGTCAGGGTTACATCATCTGTAAGTGTTATATGCCTACCATACAAGAAAACTAAGAGGACAAAGATGACCACAGTGGCCCAAATATGTGCGCTATAGAAGGTAAGCTAGTCGCCCCACGGACAAGCAGCAATAACATATATATGAATAGACATTCGATTCATGGATCATGGGTCCGTGCGCTCTACCACTGAGTCGACGAAGACATCTGGTATCCCGGATCGCCAGTAACTCTTTAGATTGGAATTCCCATAAGTAATGCCTAACATAGAGGGAATCAGGAGAGGTTTTTTACCCTCCAGGTCTGGGAGAGCAGAAGCCAAGGAACTTCAGAATTCGAGTCCTTAAAATCCCCCTGCTGGTGCACCGCGCCCATATCATCCCCAAGAAGCTCTGCCTCTTGTAGATTCGGGTTCATCTCAGCCAGTTCACCACCTAACCACTAGGTCTGACTGAGTTTCCTCGCTACATGGTCCTCTGGTGTTTTTGGGCGTCAGGTGCATATGCTGAAGTAAGTATGGGCATGTATTAATCATTTTGGTGTGGGCATGGATCCATTGTTTTTGGCGCACAATTGTGGCTCCAAGTTAAACAGGGGTGTAGATGTGGCGTCAGGGTTGATGAATTGGCGTCATGGCACCGAAAACGTTATTTGGAACAAATTCCACATTCATAGACGGTGCAATAGAACTCCATAGTCCACTCTGCCGTAAACTAGAGTGCAAGGAATGAGTGTTGGATGTCCCAATTTGTGCCTCAAAAAACACAATTTGTGAGTGTCAGCAAAGCAATATTTTGGCGTCTGACACTTCATAAATAGTGCCCAACTTGGCGGCGCAAAGAAGAAAGAAATCACCAATTTTTCTGTCCGTATTGTAATGTATGATTCTGTAAGGTCCTGTCTGTGACAGGATCTTACACGCATTATACTATGGACCATGCCATGGGGGGGTCTTAATCAACCTTGGGGCTGCCATAGCAATGTAACCCTGGCCAATTATGATGGTTTTAGACCATTTTTATGCAGTTAATTCAGTTTTTTTTTAGGCTGTGGCCAAAACGGGTGTGTCCTCTTTAAAAGGGGTCGTGGCATCTCAAAAATAGTCCTTGCACCAGAAATTCTAAATTGTGGTCGCCAGCAAACTAGACCACTAATTGGAGGTGTAAAGTAAGACTGACTCGCCCGGTCCTATCTACTGCAGCCAGAATAATCCACCCAGCATCAGACACAATAACGATCTGGTGGTCAGTAGAACGGTTATTCTATTCTAGTCTAAAAATGACATTAATACATCTACTCACATGTATTCGCATCAGCAGGTTATGAGAGCAAGAGTAGCTGTCCAGGTACTTACAATACAACGCTGAAGAAGTTTTTAATTAAGTCATTGATGTCAACAAATGTGTTTACAAAATGCAACTGTTAACACATGTGTTAGCTGAGGTACAAACCATAGTAAACAAATAAGTTTCATAAATGTAAATTTGACATCATTTTTAACTAGGGCTAAACTCTCTTTAACTGTTATAGTGGCGTTTCTGAAATGCAATTATGTTAAACAATACCCGCTTGCTCTGTTTTAGGAAGTGCAATAAAGCACACAAGGGCGTTACCACTGCCTGATCGCATATGCAATTCCATGGAACGTCATGCGATAGGAACCAGCCCACCCCGGTGCCTTGCATTTAAACAAGTTGCTTGGGCAGTTGTACATAATGGGCTCATTACTAGGGTCTCGCAGACTGTCACAAACGTCGGTTATTCCAGACCAGATTACCAATTGCGCCACATTTAAAAAGGGTTTAAAGTGTGCACACTGCATCATTTTTTTTTTGCATCGCCCCCCTAAAAACATAATCGGGTTGGCTGGGCCGTCGGATAGGTCCGAAGATGTCGACTGCGTGAATTTATACATTTAAATTGGTGTTGCAAGACAATGCGTCTTACATACACTAGGAAGAATAAGGTGAACTCCGGGGCGGACCTGACATGGGGGAAACAACACATGAGGATATCCTGCGCAGATCTTAGTGAATCGCACAGATTCATGCCTCGTCTGACCGTCCGGATCGGTGGATCGCCAGTGGTAACGGGTATTAAATGTGCCGAAAGTACTGCATGCCTGGCAATGTTCAGACAGTCGAGAACCTGCGTCAGATGTTACGTATCCCTATCTGCAGGCAGCATGTTATAGAGGCAAAGAGGAGCTGACGATTGTACAGTATCCTATCTGCAGGGCATCATGTTATGTAGCAGGAGAGCTGAGCTGATTGGTACTAGTAGTCCATCTGCAGCGCATGTTTAGAGCAGGAGGACTGACAGATTGTACAGTATGCCTATCTGCAGCAGTCATGTTATAGAGTCAGGAGAGCTGAGGCATTGTACTAGTGTCCTATCTGCGCAGCATGTTATAGAGCAGAGGATGCTGAGCAGTTGTCTAGTAATCTCTATCTGCGGCAGTTAATGTTATCATAGGCTGGAGGCAGTAGCAATTGTACCTAGTGTCCTTCTGCGGCCAGCAATGTTATAAGGCAGAGAGCGGAAGTTACATGGCTATTGCATGCCAATGTAACGAGGATCATTTCAATTCCATTGAGGCGCATTTATACGCTGGGAGTTGTCAATACCATGGACAGCAACGTTCATAGTAGTAGAGAGCTGATAGATTACCTTACCTTAACTTTGTCAATGCCTACAGTTGACTATTGACACGTAGCATTCTCTGTACTTTTAGGCATTATATATATCTATATATACGGTCTTGTCACAATTACTATCACCCGCTAGGCAGCCGTTTCAAACATTGAATATAACATCATTCACCTAAACATTATGTTCACCATATATTCTCACATTGCATGTAACACAAGAATACAGCCGTGGAAGCATTTTGTGTCAGGTTTTAGATTATCTATGTGTGCCAGGATTGAGACCTAGCGATGATTTATGTAGAGCTTCCTCATGGTATCAAATTAAATGTTGCAAGGCTATCGCTCGGGCTGTCACTGGCGTCCCAAACTGCCACGGTAGGATTATGTGGGTAGTTCATGACACCCACCCTCCATGTGCTAAACTAGGGATTATGTTTGTGTGTCAGAGATGAGATATACATGCAGATGCTGAAGTCTTGTTTTGCATGGGAATTATTTCAGGATAAATATAAACAGACAAGATTATGGTTCAATTACAAAAAGACCATAAGAAATGTAAATGTTTGCCGATTCGTGTGCATGCTTATTACAATACTTACATCACAGTTATCCAGGCAAGTCCCCGGTTAATCAGCTGGGTCTGTAGGTTTGTTCTTAAGTTGATTTTGTATTACGGTCGACTGTATATTTTACACTGTAAACCCCAGCCAGAATATTTTTTGTCTCTGGGCCTTGGGATTTTAACTTTTGGGTTGTCATAAGAACCAGGATTAACAATAAATCTTCATTACACGACGCTGTGATTTTTTAACATGTACTAGCTGATTATTGGCAGTCTAAAGAGGCTAAGTACAGCTAAATTCCCAACATCCAGAGGTCCGTCTTGTAAATAGGGCTTGTCTGAAGTAGTGTTCGTAAGTAGGGGACTCCCTGTACTAGATTTTATCCCCTATTGTTACATATAGAGCTACCCAACAATCCCTGCTACAGGCTGCCTCCATTTGGGAAGGAAGCAGTGTTTACATGCACCCTGGACCACCATAGTGGAAACAAAGGGCCACTTTCTTTTTATAGAAGTAATTTGATTTAACATGGATTTTACCAATCAATAATTGATATTATAAAGACAAAGTTAATTTTCCTGCTTCAGAATGAAAGACTTCACGCCTGATATGTGTTACAGAGTCTATCAGAAGGGGACACCATGTGATCAGCTTATTGGGGGACCGAGTATATGACATATGTTGTCCCTGATTGTCAGATGCATCTCCCATCTCTTTCAGATTCCACAAATAAGCTATGCTTCCACGGCTCCAGAACTCAGTGACAATAACCGGTACGATTTCTTCTCTCGTGTGGTGCCACCTGACTCTTACCAGGCACAAGCCATGGTGGACATTGTAAAGGCCCTTGGATGGAACTATGGTGTCCACCTACGAGCTCCTCAGAGGGCCCTATGGAGAGAGCGGAGTGGAAGCCTTTGTGCAGATCTCTCGTGAAGCTGGTGAGTTCCTACTTGCCACACGTTGACTGACAACATTTTTGTCCTCAAAAATAAACATATATTTTATAATAATCGATGAACATAATTTTTTTTTGCAGGGGGTGTTTGTATTGCTCAGTCTATCAAGATTCCCAGGGAACCTCGTCCTGGAGAGTTTGATAAAGTCATACGAAGGCTGCTGGAGACGCCTAACGCCCGAGGAATCATTATCTTTGCCAATGAAGATGACATCAAGTAAGCATTTAAGCCTCCTCTGCTCCTGTCAGGTTGTAAACTCTTGACAGCGTTATTTCAGAGGCCACACACTAAAGAACAATGGCCAACAATGTGATGTGTATTGTGATGTCCTCTGTCCTACGACTCTTATCTGAAGGGGCGTTGAGGATACTTTCATCTTGCTGCCGGAGGTGTTTGAGAAAAGATTATTTGCCTTTCTCATTTATAATACATTCACACTCGCCTGTGTGGGGGTGAGGAAAAATAGCTGTTGTTTTATTGACTGTGGTTCCTATGCCCCATATTTTTTGCAATAATGTGACTCTCTTTGTGAAAAACCCTGTTTTATTTTGTTCATTTTCTCACACTTCAGAATAACACAATTGTCTGTGAGGGGATATCATCCCAGATACTGCCAGTTAGCAGGTTTGTAAGCCATGTCTTTACCCTCTATGGTACCCTGAGAATTCCTAGTCTTTCATTATTTACTGTGTGTTCCGCCTTTTATTTGATAAAATTCCTGATGACTGATTAAAAAATGTATCTTCTTTCATCAGACGTGTTTTAGATGCAGCCCAGCGAGCCAATCAGACAGGTCATTTTTTATGGGTGGGTTCCGACAGCTGGGGATCGAAAACATCTCCTATTTTGGGCCTGGAAGAAGTAGCTGAAGGTGCTGTAACGATTCTGCCAAAAAGAGCGTCTATTGATGTCAGTAATGGATTACCTGATTAGTTGCCTTTAAATGTTTTTCTCATGATTATTTTCTTTACACATGGGCTTTTCTTTTTAGGATTTGATCAGTATTTTATCAGCCGGACACTGGAAAATAATCGCCCCGCAATATACTGGGTTTCGGCAGAGATTTTATGGTGAAGATATTTCAAATGCAAATTGACTCTTGTCGGTCAGCTTCACACATAAGAGAGCCAGACGAAAGTGCACTGGTATTTTGATATGTTTTGTGAGAGCCTATGATAGTCTCCTAATGGTCTATTAGTTGTGCTTAGTCTCTTAAGGCATTACCATATTAACAGACGAAAGAAAACGTTTAATTATACTATTGGGGTGACAGGTAATTGGGGTCCTCAATGAAAGCCAGAAAGCATTTCTGTTACAATGGCCTGGTAATAAATATAATTGTGGGAAAAGGTAGTAAAAAAACATCAGAACCCATGGGGTCTATGTTGCAAATCACCTGAAACAGAAGAGATCTTTTACTGCTGCCTTCATATTTTTATGATCTAAGTCTAAGTATCAGTAACACCAAAATTTATGGTGCACTTAGAAGTTGATGTATGCATGTTCTATTATACTAGGCAGTAACATTTTCAGATTTGTCCCACCAGAAAATTAAAGACCTACATTACCTTTTTCCTAAATTAATGTTATTAAATGCTATAGCACATACACAAATTAGATAGGGGTCATTGTCTGTAGTATGTACTGATGGGTCATGTGATCTATATAGAGGTCTTGTCACAGGGAGGGGGAGGAGATAAGCTGTGACGAATTATTGTCTGTAGTGATGTAGATTGGGTCAGTGGTTATCTATATAGAGGTCATTGTACAGGTGAGGGGGGAGGATAAGCTGTTACATCATCTATTGTCAGTAGTGATGTAAAATGATTGGGTCAGTGTTATCTATATAGAGTCATTGTACAGGGAGGAGGAGGAGTAAGCTGTGACATCATCTATTGTCAGTAGTGAGGTTAATGAGGGGTCGTGTTATCTATATGATGATTGTACAGGGAGGGGAGGAGATAAGCTGTGACATCATCTATTGTCAGTAGTGATGTAATGATGGGTCAGTGTTATCTATATGAGGGTCTTGTACAAGGAGGGGGAGATAGCTGTGACATCATCTATTGTCAGTAGTGATGTAATGAGGGGTACGTTATCTATTAGAGTCATTGTACAGAGAGGGGGAGGAGATAAGCTGTGACTCATCTATTGTCAGTAGTGTTGTAATATGGGTCAGTGTTATCTATATAGAGTCATTGTACGAGGGGAGGAGAGATAAGCTTGTGACATCATCTATTGTCAGTAGTGATGTAATATGGGTCAGTGTTATCTATATAGAGTCTTGTACAGAGGGGGGAGATAAGCTGTGACTCATCTATTGTCAGTTAGTGATGTAATGATGGGTCAGTGTTATCTTATAGAGGTCATTGTACAGGGAGGGGGAGGGGATAAGCTTGGACATCATCTATTGTCAGTAGTGATGTAATGATGGGTCAGTGTTTATCTAATTAGAGTTCATTGTACAGGAGGGGGATGAAATAGCTGTGACATCATCTATTGTCAGTAGTGATGTAATGAGGGTCAGTGTTACTATATAGAGGTCATGTGTCAGGATGGGTGGAGTAGCTGTGACATCATCTATTGTCGTAGTGATGTAATGCATGGTGCATTTATCTATATAGAGGTCATTGTACAGGGAGGGGGAAAGATAAGCTGTGACCATCTATTGTCAGTAGTGATGTAATGATGGGTCAGTGTTATCTATATAGAGGTCATTGTACAGGGAGGGGAGGAGATAAACTGTGACATCATCTATTGTCGTAGTGAGTTATGATGGGGTCATGTTTTATAGAAGGTCATTGTACAGGAGTGGCGGAATAGCTGTGACATCCATCTATTGTCGTATGATGTATTATGGGTCAGTGTTATCTATATAGAGTCATGTACAGGGATGGGGTGGAGATAAAGCTGTGACATCATCTATTGTCAGTAGTGATGTAATGATGGTAGCGTTATCTATTAGAGTCATGTACAGGGGGGGGAGGAGATAAGTCGGTGACATCATCTATTGTCGAGTAGTAGATGGTAATGATGGTCAGTGTTTATCTATAGAAGGTCATTGTACAGGGAGGAGGAGGAGATAAGCTGTGACATCATCTATTGTCAAGTAGTGATGTAATGATCGGGTCAGTTTTTCTATTAGAGGTCATTGTACGAGGAGGGGAGGAGATAAGCTGTGACATCATCTATTGTCAGTAGTGATGTAATGATGGGTCAGTGTTATCTATATAGAGGTCATTGTACAGGGAGGGGGAGGAGATAACATCATATCTATTGTAAAGGGTATAAAAATTAAAAAAAAATAATTAAAAATTGCAATTTTATTGCTTCTTACCGCCCAAAAAATGTAATAGAAAGTCAAGTCAGTTGTACCCTATAATAGTGCCATCACCTTTTCCTGCAACAAACAAGCCCTAAGTAGTATACAGCCAGCATTCCCCCTGTAGTATACAGCCAGCCTGCCCCCACTAGTATACAGCCAGCCCCATGTAGTATATACCCAGCCCCAGGTAGTATACAGCCTGCCAGCCCCCTGTAGTATACAGTCAGACAGCTCCATGTAGTATACAGCTCGCCAGCCCCATCTAGTATACAGCCAGCCAGCCCCATGTAGTATATAGCCAGCCCCATGTAGTATACATCCGGCCAACCCCCAGTAGTATACAGCCAGCCCCATTAGTATATAGACAGCCAGCCCCCAGTAGTATACAGCCAGCCCCAGGTAGTATACAGCCAGCCCCAGGTAGTATACAGCCAGCCAGCCCCATGCAGTATACAGCTCACCAGCCCCATGTAGTATACAGCCAGCCAGCCCCATGTAATATACAGCCAGCCAGCCCCATTTAGTATACAGCCTGCCAGGCCCCTGCCGTATACAGCCAGCCAGCCCCATGTAGTATACAGTCAGCCAGCTCCATGTAGTATACAGCCTGCCAACCCCCAGTAGTATACAGGCCTGCCAGCCCCCAGTAGTATACAGCCAGCCAGCTCCATGTAGTATACAGCTCGCCAGCCCTGTGTAGTATACAGCCAGCCCCATTTAGTATATAGCCTGCCCCATGTAGTATAAATCCTGCCAACTCCATGTAGTATACAGCCAACTCCCAGTAGTATACAGCCAGCCCCATGTAGTATACAGCCAACTCCCAGTAGTATACAGCCAGCCCCATGTAGTATACAGCCAACTCCCAGTAGTATACAGCCAGCCCTCAGTAGTATACAGCCATCCAGCTCCATGCAGTATACAGCTCTCCAGCCCCATGTAGTATACAGCCAGCTAGCTCCATGTAGTATACAGCCAGCCAGCCCCATGTAGTATACAGCCTGCCAACCTCCAGTAGTATACAGCCAGCCCCAGGAGTGCACCTGCCATGAGGCCAGTTGAGCATGGTGCTCCCGCGGACCGACACCGAGCACCCCGACCGCCGCCACTGATTGAGAAATAATAAAGTTATATATTATAAAATAAGTAGGAAAACCTGTTTTATTCTGTTCCATTGCAGGAAAGAGTTAATACATATGAATAATCATGGTATTGGTATTATTGATGTTGGTAAAATAATCATGCTATTAACCTATTGGTAAAATAAAATTTTTACCACAAAAAACAAGCCCTCACATGCCCATGGCAGATAAAAAAATGATGTCCTGTGTCATGATGCCAATTTAAGGTCCTTAAAGTGTTAAATTCCCTTTTTAAAGGCCAAATATTCCCCAGAATTGAGCACATTTTTTTTCTGTCCTCATTGTCAACTTCTAAAATGCTTTATTACAATGTGTAAAACTGGAGTAGGGGATGAGAGAATTTGGGGCCCTGTCATTATTTTATCAAGCACATTCAAGCTGTGGCATAACTTAAAATTTTATTTTATTTTTAGGAGAGGAGAGGATCGGCAGAGACTCCATATATGAACAAGAGGGAAAAGTCCAGTTTGTAATTGATGCAGTGTATGCCATGGCTCATGCCTTACACAACATGCACATGGACCTTTGTGCTGGAAGCCCTGGAGTCTGTGACAGGATGGATCCTATGGATGGACGGCTGCTCTTACAATACATCCACAGAGTTAATTTCAATGGCAAGAATCAATCTTTCATTCATTCATTTCATTTCATTCACACCTTTATAGGAAATCTACCATCAAAATCCATCATAATAAACCAAGGACGCTTATTCATAGATCCAGGCACAGTGACTGTGGTAATCTACTTATATTTATTATCTATTGCCTCCTTCTTTCCAAAATCAACATTTACAATTATGCTAATGAGAATGAAGGTCTCTGGGGATGTTGACAGAGCCCCTCCGTGCTGTAGCTTCATGGGGTGTTACACTGTGCTAGAGCACGTAACCCCCTCTTACTGTGTGAGCAAAGGATGGGAGAGCAAGGGGCCTGTGAGGCTACAGCACCAAGTGGCTCTGGTAACACCCCCAGAGAGCTTCAGGCTCATTAGCCTAATTGTAAATGTTGATTTTGGAAAGAAGGTGGCCATAGAAAATAAACATGAAATGATTACCACAGTCACAGTGCCTGGATTTATGAGTAAATGTCCCTGGTTTATCATGCTTCATTGTGATGGTAGATTTCATCTAACTCTCGTTGGTCATTGCTCTGTGTGATTGCTTGGATGGCAAAATTTGGCCCATGGGAGATGGTAATCAGTTGTTATCCATCCAAGATACTGCATACTTACAATAGAGGGCTCTTATGGGAAGACATTAGATCATGTCTTGACCTTACAATATTGGGTTGGTTATTAGCACAGAGGAAGCTCCTGGCAACCTGTGATTTACCAGCCATTATTTGTAAAATTAAGAGGGGCCCAGCGGGCAAATGGCTTCTTGAGTATTGTGCCATTTATTTGACAGATGAGTCATAAAGACAGGTCCTTCTGATTGATATGAGCAACAGTATCCCATAGGACAGAGTTCAAGCTAAAATGAGAGCTTTTCTTGCAAATATTGTAAAGAAAGCAACCAAAGAGATACCTTCATGATGTATCAAAATTCCATTTATATGTGTGAATTCACAAGAGGGTTTCACCAAACTTTCCAAATGCATCTTCATTCAAATATATAATTTAGCCGAATAGAGCTGCGCAGATTATCTGATCAGGGCTGGTAGATAACAAATGTGCAGGTCTCATTTTGCTGACATTTAAAGTATTTGTCACAAATGTTCCAAAATGTATAACCTTAATTTAAGCCGCTGTACATAGCAAATGCAAACCATTGACTCTGATCGTAAAAGAATAACCTACAAGCAGTAAACCATTTTGTTGTGTCCCTCTATAAAAGAGAGCACAGGCAGTCCCCTACTTAAGGACACCCGACTTACAGACGATCCCTAGTTAAAGACGGACCCCTCTGCCCAATGTGACCTCTGGTGAAGCTCTCTGGATGCTTTACTTTAGTATCAATGAAAATTGTATATTGTGTGACGCATGCAATGACCCTTTTCTTTAATGCACTATGTATTTCCAATGATTTCTATGCAGAAAGACATTTTGATCCTGTTTGATCTCCTCCTTCTCTGCACAGGCAGTGCAGGAACACCTGTGATGTTCAACGAAAATGGGGATGCACCAGGGCGCTATGACATCTTCCAGTATCAGATGACGAACACTTCTGCTCCATCCTACAGAGTGATCGGACAGTGGACAGAGTATTTACGGCTTAATGTGAGTGGGATTTTATTATAGTCATCTAAAGCATATACATTCTGGAATAGGTTTTTTTTTATTATTATAGCATCTATATATGTATATAGCATGTATAATAACTTCTATAAATATTATGAATTTGACATAGGGGTAATATGGTGGCTCAGTGGCTATCCATGCTGACAATAACTGGGTGTTAAAAATACAACTTTTCAAACTCACAGATTGAAGAGATGCAGTGGTATGGCGGACAGTCAGACATCCCATCCTCCGTCTGTAGCCTTCCCTGTCAACCAGGAGAGCGGAAGAAGATGGTGAAGGGAGTGCCATGTTGCTGGCATTGTGAGCTTTGTGATGGATACCAATTCCAGCTGGATGATTTCAACTGCCAAGCTTGTCCCTATGACATGAGGCCGAATCTTAACCGAACTGCCTGTCGCCCAACACCTATTGTCAAACTGGAGTGGCATTCTGCTTGGGCGATTCTGCCTCTTTTTTTGTCTATTTTGGGCATACTCAGCACCCTTTTTGTTGTGGGAACCTTGATACGTTTTAACGACACTCCAATTGTCAGGGCATCTGGACGAGAATTGAGTTATGTTTTGCTAACGGGAATCTTTTTGATGTATGCAATCACTTTCCTGATGATGGCAGAGCCCGGTGTAGCCGTTTGTGCCCTTCGGCGGCTCTTCCTGGGTCTAGGCATGTGTATATCATATGCAGCCCTTCTGACCAAGACCAACAGGATCTATCGCATCTTTGAACAAGGAAAACGTTCAGTGACTCCTCCTCGTTTCATTAGTCCTGCATCTCAGCTGGCCATCACTTTCAGTCTCATTTGTGTGCAACTAGTGGGGACATCGGTATGGTTGGCTGTATTACCCCCACATAGTGTAATTGATTATGAAGAACAGAGGACACCCAACCCTGAGCAAGCCAGGGGGGTATTGAAATGTGACATGTCTGATCTGTCCCTAGTTAGCTGTCTAATGTACTCTATCCTGCTGATGGTCACCTGTACTGTCTATGCAGTGAAGGCCCGTGGGGTGCCCGAAAACTTCAATGAGGCAAAACCTATTGGTTTTACTATGTATACCACTTGTATTGTATGGCTGGCATTTGTCCCCATCTTCTTTGGTACGGCCCAGTCTGCTGAGAAGGTGAATTGGCCATTTTTATTATTTGATTTATTGATTAACACCGTGTTTGTTGAAATATCATTCTGTTTTTTTTGTCTAACATGATCATCTATATGTCACACCTATTACCCCCTGTGGTCACGGAAGAAAACCCATTGTTTAATATTTTTGCTCTAATTACCACCTTTTTTGGAGGCTGTTACTAACACATACATCATCCATCTCTGTCTTGTTGACATTCACTGCTTGGGACCATCTCACTTCAGTCACCATTCAACTTTCAGTAATGGAGTTGACTTTCTTATTTCAACCTATTTACTTAGATCTACATCCAGACCACCACGTTGACAGTGTCGATGAGTCTGAGTGCATCAGTTTCACTAGGAATGCTTTACGTGCCCAAGGTTTATATCATCCTCTTCCATCCTGAGCAAAATGTGCAGAAACGCAAGCGAAGCTTCAAAGCAGTGGCAACAGCAGCAACAATGTCCACTCGTCTGTCACAGAAAAACACGGCAGGCCAGAATGGAGAGAGCAAACCACCTGAAAAAAGCCTTCCTGAGAGCAAAGGCTAAAGGTATATATACAAATGTAGTGCACGATCTCTCCACAGACATACAGGTATATACAAATGTAGTGCACGATCTCTCCACAGACATACAGGTATATACAAATGTACTGCACGATCTCTCCACAGACATACAGGTATATACAAATGTACTGCACGATCTCTCCAGAGACATACAGGTATATACAAATGTACTGCACGATCTCTCCAAGACATACAGGTATATCCAAATGTACTGCACATTCTCTCCGAGAATACAGGTATATACAAATGTACTGCAGATCTCTCCAAGACATGCAGTGTATATACAAATGTACTGCCGATCTACCAGAGGGGGGGACTTACAGGTATATTACAAATGTACTGCACGATCTCTCCACAGACATACAGGATATATCAAATGTACTGCACAGATCTCTCCAGAGAATACGGTTATATACAAATGTACTGCACACATCTCTCCAAGAAGTCATACAGGTATATACAAATGTACTGCACAATCTCTCCAACAGACAGTACAGGATATACAATGTACTGCACGATTCCAAACACATCAGTATATTACAATGTTACTGCACGTCTCTCCAGAGACATCAGTAATACAAATGTACTGCACGATCTCTGCCAGGACATACAAGGTTATATACAAATATACCTGCACGATCTCTCCAGGAGACAACAGGTATATCAAATTATACTGCACGATTCTCAAGAACATACAGTGGTATATAAAATGTACTGCACATCTCTCCAGAGACATACAGGTATATACAAATGTACTGCACGATTCTCCAGAGACCAGGAACATAGGTTTACAAATGTACTGCACGATCTCTCCAAGACATACAGGTATATACAAACTGAACTGCACGGGCATCTCTCCAGAGGACAAGGTATATACAAATGTACTGCACGATCTCTCCAGAGACAACAGGTATATACAAATGTACTGCAGCTGATCTCCAGCGCCATACAGTATGTGAAGATACACAAATGTACAAACCTTGCACGATCTCTCCACAGACATACAGGTATTACAAATGTACTGCACAAATCTCTCCAGAGACATACGGTATATTAAAATTAATGTACTGCACGATCTCTCCAGAGACATACAGGTATATACAAATGTACTGCACGATCTCTCCAGAGACATACAGGTATATCCAAATGTACTGCACAATCTCTCCAGAGACATACAGGTATATACAAATGTACTGCACAATCTCTCCACGACATTACAGGTTATAAACAAATGTACCTGCACAGATCTCTCCAGAGAATACAGGTATATACAAATGTACATGCGATTATCTCTCCAGAGGACCTACAGGTATATACCAAACAAAAAGAGTAACCACACAACAGGTACCACCTTCCATAAAAAACGGCACCGATCTCCTTCCACAGGGACATAAACAGGTTATATCCAAATGTTCCTGCACAATTCTCAAGAGGGACATACAGGTATATTTACCAAATGTACTGCATGATCTCTCCAGGAGGACATAAACATCCCGGGGTATCTCCCCCTGTCCCTGCACGCTCTCTCCCCGAGAACCTCACCCCGGTCTTACACCTCCACCTGTACTGCACCACCCATTTCCTGGCCCTCCCGGTCTATCCCCCCCTTTTGTCCTGCCCCTCTCTCCCGCGCCCCCCGGTATCTACCCCTGTCCCTGCCTGCCTCTTCTTCCGCGGACCCTCCCCGGTTCTCTCCCCCTGTCCTGCCACCCACACCCCCGCCTCTCCCCCGCGCCCTCCCAGGTCTAACTAACCATCAACCCTTGTCTGCCCCCCAACCCAACCCCCCACCACCAATCTTCCCACAAACAAAAACTACACCCCCGCGGCCCCCCTTCCCCCCCCAAGCCCAACACCCCAGCGCCCAGCACCTTCCCCACACACTAATGTGTCAACATGCACAACACCCCACCTCACCCCCCCCACAATCACCAATGTACAGTAACACCAAGGCCCCCCCGCGGCCCTTGCCCCCTCCCGGTCTCCTCACAAACCCACCAAAGTTCTTGGCCTGCTCTCTCCCCACGCGTCCCCACCACCTCCCACACAACCCAAACACCCCCCCACCACTCCAGAGTAATAACTCTCCCCACCAACTGTTGACAAACCACGCCACTGGCCCCCAGCAACGCGACTCACACCCCCCACCGAACAGCCCCCCTCCCGGCCAACTCAACCGCAAACCCCCCTGTTCCTGCCCCGCTCTCCTTCCCCAGAGCCAAAAAAAACACCATTGTGTCACACCACCACCGGTCTCTCCCCCCAACCCAACAACGTCTGACGATCACCATGCCCGGAGACATGCCCGGATCACACACACACCCCTCTCCAACATGTACTGCCCGATTCGCCTATCCTAACCCAAACCGCGCGAACCCCAATCACCACCCACAAGCGTATCCTCTCCCACTTGTCAACCAACCCCCGACCCCTGCCCGCTCTCCACACCCCCGGGCCCATAACCGGTCTCTCCCCAGTCCTGCCCACTCTCTCCCCCCGCGGCATCTGCCGGTGTTCTCTCCCCCTGCCCTTCCTTTTCAACCCTCACCCTCCCCCTTCTTCCCCCCCCCTTTCCTCGCCGCACCCACGCCCCCCCACCCAAACACAGACACCAGCCACTCCTTCCCCTTTCTTCTCACCTCTCTTTCTTTGTTCCCCCCCCCATCGCCCTTCGCGCACAGTTGCGTTAGCGCAGCAGAGAGCATCCCCAAACCCCACAAAAGGACAAGCCGAACAGGAAATCTAGTCCGGTCATTAAGGACTTTCTGGACGCGACGGCCTTTCTACGGAGCCGCGTCAGAAGAGATTTCGGGACCCATTGACATTGGGTCAGTAGTAGTATGTGCCGGTGTCGGTCTGTGATATCACAGCCCAGACCGGGGGGCCCTAACCCCCGGGGCTTTCGTAAAAAAAAAAAAAACAACCCACACAAAAAAACACAGCAAAACACCTTTCTCCCGTTTTCATTTAAACCCCTTTTTTGTCCCCCATTGATCTTCACCAGACGCCCGCACAAAACCTTTTAGTCTGTCCCTAACGTAGCCAGCAAGCAGCAGCGCCCCTGTCGTTGTGCTCTTGTTTTTTTTATTCCTGTGTCCCCCCTACTTCAAATCTCGGTGCATGTTCCGATTCCCTACCTGCCGCTGCCCCAGTGAACCCGGGGGGCTTGCTGCCTCTTCTCGCCGGTTCCTTGCCTTCTCTGGCAGGAACCAGGCTTGGAGTTAACTGAGCAATGCGCAGTTATGCTCAGTTACTTACACTATACACCACATTAACAAGTGTATTGCAGTGTTAGAGGCTAATAATGTAAGCAATATCAAACAAGCCAAACCTAAGCAATGACGCACTACAGCACCCGCCCGACGAGACTTTTGAGCAATGCAGAGTACGAACAAAAGGTGGAAAATATGTGAAAGTAAAAAAAAAAAAAAAGATTTATAAATCATTTTTATATAACAATTAAAAAATAAATAAAATAAAGTCCCATAATCTCCCAGTTACACATATAATGCAAATACAGTATATATAAAACACAAAAAAACACACGAAAAGAATAAATCTAATATTTGGTATCACCGTGTCCGTATTAATCTGTACAATAAATTAAAATTAATATTTAACCCGCTCGGTGAACGACGAAAAAAAAAACTACGAAAAACTTCCCGTAATATACAATTTTTCATCAAACACACCATCACAAAAAATGTTCTAAAAAGTGATCAAAAAAGCTACGTCCCCAATATGAAAAGACTGAAAAGAACAACTCTTTTCGCAAACAATAAGCCTCAACCAGATCTGACAAAAAGAAAAACAAGAAGTTATGGCCCTAAAAAGTTGTCATAGTAAAAAACAATGCATATTCTCCAATATTGGTTTTGCCTCAGTAAATTGAGCAAGATAAGAAAAACTATATAAATGAGGTATCAACGCAAATCGTTAGTGAACCAGAGAAATAAGATAAAATATTATTTTTATGTTACGGTGAGGCGGGGGAGGGAAAAAAAGGGCTAAAAATCAAATAAAAATTGATGAGTTTTGTTTGTGTCCCCCTTGAAATAGTTAATAAAATTCATGATAAGTATTAGACCCCCAAAATAAATTATCTATACATGTATCTGGTCCCGTAAAAAATAAGCCTCATATGTTTGCATTACAAAAAAAATAAAAATGTATAGGTCGTACAAGTGACAATACAAATCTGCAGTGGAATGGCGCCTCCATTCATTCATACTCGGCCATGCGCCCGTACAGAAGTTTACCCACCATATGGGGTATCAGTACACTCGGGAGGAATTGGGCTTCAAACGTTGCAGTGCGTTCATCATTTAATTTATTCTGAAACTGTCAGTTTGGCCTAAATGAATGTATTTTCCCAAAAAATTCCATAGTTTCTAAATCGCAGGTCCATATTGTTTTAACCCATGTGAAACACTTAAAGGGTTAATGGACTTAATAGAAGTTGTTTTACATACGTACAGGGGTGAAGTTTCTATAGTGGGGTCATTTATGGGGTGTTACTATTATTTAGGCCTTACAAAGTCACTTGGAAGCTGAGTTTTCCCTCAAAATGTGAGTTTTGGCAATTTTCATGAAAATAAGAAAAATCGCACCAAAAGTTCTGCACCTCATAACATACTAGAAAAGTGAAAGGATGCATAAAATATCATCCCAACATAAAGCAGACATTCCGTAAATGTTAATTATCAAATTTTTGTGGGTAGTTTTACTTCCTGTCTGGAAAGCAGAACATTTCAAACTTGGAAAATGAAGAATTTTTACAAACTTTTGCCAAATTTTCACTTTTTTTCAGAACGAATCGCAAAACGTATCACTTAAATTTTATAACTAACATGAAGTACAATGTGTCACGAGAAAACATTCTCAAAATCACCTGGATATGTTAAAGCGTTCCGAAGTTATAACCAATTATCGTGAGACATGTCAGATTTGAAAAATCGAGTCTGGTCATTGAGCTGAAAACTAGTGTCGGTGATAAGGGGTTAAGTAAACTTTAAAGGGGTTGTCCGAGCGTTAGAAAAAAATAGTGAGGTAGTCGGGGGGCTGCATAAATAAATACTTCCTGGTGTCCCATGACACAGTTCCTCCACTATGCTCCGACAGCTTCCTGTTGGCCGGCCTAACAGCTTCCAAATAATCCTAAAGGGCATCTACCAGGCTCCATAGGTGTTAGATGTCCTTTAACATCGATCACTTATACTAAGGTCCCAGAAAACCCTTAAAGGGAATCTGTCAGCCCTTTGGACCATGCGGGCTGTGGCCATTGTTATTGTCTCTGGAGAGTTGTGTGGTCAGACCTTTGTGTATGTTGCAGTAGCAACAGGATTGTGAAATATGGATTTCTATTGCAGGATTATGATTTCTGCAAGTGCACTGATGATGTGTCCTTAGATCTGTGCACTGAACAGCTGCAGGGGCCCTCCCCTCTGTTCTTAGTGAATGCTATTTATTTTTGCTATTTTGCCAAAAGCTTGCTACAGCTTTTACTTAGAGCAGAAGAAGGATGTTGATTAGCTCAGTGTAGAGAGCACAGCCTTATGGAGACACGAGCCCAGTGTGCTCGCACAAGTAATCCTCAAATATAAATAGATTTTCTGCTATGATTAACATACACTGAAGTACTGTATGATACACATTTCTCCACAGACAGTGGCCCAGATCTATTAAAGCCCCTGCGCCAGTTTTCTGTCAGACTTTGTACATTCTTTGCATGCAAACTTCTTACACACGTATTAAAGAAGTCTGTGAGACACATTTGTGTTGCAGCTGAACTATACCGCACTGAAAAGTCTGACAGAATTGTGTTGCACGCCCCAGTCAAAGGTGCACCAAGAAATAGTTGGTGCACTCTGTCGGAGCAGTGCAGGGAGCGCCAGATTCTTGAAGAACGTGCACCAGAAATCCTGAATCTGCACACAACACAGGCAAACTGCACATAGTTCACTGTTTCTAGTAACTGTGGGTAATATCTTACATTGGCTACAGTCTATATAGTCACATGTTGTGTTAACATGGAGTTCAATGTAAAAGTGATGTAAGCACAATATAAATTCAGTGCAATGTGTAAATGTGGTCTGACAATGCAGCTCATCAAGGGCAGAGAGACCTGTCACTGATCAGATAATCAGCCTGGATGGTCAATTGTAGTATACGACAACCACTTTAATTCTATGTACTGACTTGAAGACCTGTCAAGCTACTTCTTGCACATGAACATTATTACACTTGTGGCCTTCACCCATAAAAAATACATGGATTTCCTCAGGAAAACCAACCAAACCCGCTTTTTTAAAGCTGTATTTGGCCCCAGGGCAGCCTGTTGGCCATAAGTGACCTAAGAAAAGATATTACATCTAATGTGTATTCAGACTTATCATGTAGACCCTGGCAGTCACATTTCTGCCAGTGGAAAGGGTCACTTTTAAAATTGTCAAAGGAACATGCTACCGAAAGAAACTGCTTGTCTTCATATACTTCCTACATTTTATGGTCTGATTCACAAGACACTTTACTCAGCATTTACAAATATTCACACTAAAATAATGCATCTGTTTTGTCAGCTCTCTGCACAATCTTGTCTTTGTTAAAATGCTTTCCCCACAAAGTCATTGAGTTGCCCTCTACAGCTGCATTCGTGTCTGGGAAAATTAGGTGACACCTAGGAGGGCGTTGCAAAAAACAATGTTATTATGTTTACATTGTGATATCATTGAATTTAGTGTAAATGCTATGTAAGAAGCCTAGAAAAGTTTTTAGACATTTTGGAATATTTGTCTGTGGTTATATTACATGTCCGAGCAGTTTACACAAAAGAAGACAATGGGGCAAATTTACTAAGGGTTTGTGTTGTACTTTTGCCGGACTGTGCACGTTCTTCTAGGCCAAAACGCAGGTATTTAAGAGGTGTCTGCGCTGATTGCACAATGCATTGAAATCACGATACTTGTGCGATAATTTCAAAGCCAGAAGGATTAATACCAGGTTTCTGTTACATGCGGTACTGAACTAAAGGCATCGGGCAGGGAATCCTTTTTGAGAGCAGCAGAGCAGGGACCACGTCATCAGGAAGATATCAGCATCCGCCCATATGTGGTGTCAACATCTCCCAGGGCTTCCTCAGACATAATAGGGGAGATTTATCATTAGTCTTATGTAGCTTCTTGGCGTATAATTGTCACAATTTTTTTTCGCAAACATCGATTTTGCGGGGCTTTTTTAGTGAGGAAAAAACACAACTCTAAAGCCACGCAATTGTGGAAAAAGTACACCACAGAGTGTGCAACACCACATTTATCAACAGAGAATTTTCAAAAGAATGCAAATTTAATCGCAAAACGACATAGGAGGTGGTGTATGTGGGTCCATTGCTACTACAGGGGGGAAGTTTTTGCTAAATTTTGAAGTTTCTGCTCAATTCTAAAAATTTTTGCTCAATTTTATGTTTCAGGTATCTAAGAATTTCCTGTGCAAAAACATTGCAAAAAGGCAGAAATTGAGCAGATGTTAAACATACGTGCGACTGGTGAAGTTTATTCGCATAGAACA
The DNA here is from genome assembly GCA_019512145.1 of Engystomops pustulosus. NCBI lineage: Eukaryota > Metazoa > Chordata > Amphibia > Anura > Leptodactylidae > Engystomops > Engystomops pustulosus. The sequence goes on from WNYA01000116.1 coordinate 84,865, forward strand.
CACACTGCTGAAGGCATTTAACACTGCACATACACCAGACTATAAATCTGACTGTTGGAAACCTGCCAGTCTAACACATAGACAACTGCTCAAAATCCTGCCTAATGATAAATCTCCCCCAAGGTCTCTATTTAATTTAATTAAACAATTTATTGCCCAGCCCGGGATTTGAACCCACAACCTCCTCACTCCACCTGCCATAGAGAGACACAGGGGCAAATTTATCAGGACCTCTGCGCACCGCCAGTGGCGCAGAGGCCCTGAAATAATCGCAAATGCTAGCTTATTGCTAGCTTTTGCGGTTATTTTCCCCAATCCGCCATCTTCACGCCAGTGGGGCGTGAAGGAGGGGCGCGGCCGGCCGAGCGGGGGGCGCGGCCGGACGGGAGTGGGCCGGCGCGGGGCGTTACTGTCCCCGCGCCTGCGCACTCGCTGCTGCCGGCGACTTTTCATAGGCCCTGCCTGGCGTAGGATAAACACTGCGCAACTGGCAGCCCGATACATCAAGAGGCAGAAGCCTCTTGATGTATCGGGTTGCGAATTTGCAGCGGCGGGGCGATCATACGCTGGCGCACGAGCGCCAGCGTATGATAAATATCCCCCACAGCCTCTATCCACTAGGCCAGTGATGGCGAACCTTTTAGAGGCCGAGTGCCGAAACTGCAACCCAAAATTATTATTATTATTATCATTGAGATTATTATTATTAAGGAGATTAACATTATTATTAATGAGATGATTATTTATTATGGACATAATAATATTTTAAGCATATAATACAGTTAAATTAAATGACAAAGAGACAAAAATAAGGGGTCATTCCGACTGGCGTGATATCAGACCATATTGTATGTTTTTTTCACAAAAAATACTGATGGGTATCTACTTCTTGCCCTGCCCTGTTGGTTGCAACATTTGAAGAAAAACTCTCTGCATACGGATGTCATGTATGTGCCATCCATTTTCTTTCGGATCCATGCATATCAGTGAAAAAAAATGGACATGTGAACAGACCCATAGGAAACAGTGGGTCCGTTTGCCATCCGCAAAAAAAGGATAGCATATGGTCATCAAAAACACCCATCTACATGAGCCCTAACTTATTACCTGTTAATATAGTACATGTTAAAGATGCACCCCAAAAAAGATGGTAATCCCTGTCGGACCAGCGGGGAAGCAACACTTTCATTAATTCTAGCGCACGATCTTAGGGAATCGCCGCACAGTGCATTATACACGGAATTAGTACATAGTGAATTTTCCAATTTTCTAAGTAAATGTAAACAAAATGCTGGGGTGTTGGAGTAAACATTAGGGGTAAAACATATGCACCGAGCTATAGAGTCTATTTACAGGGGGGAGCAAGGTTTGGTTTCTTCATATGGGTGCAATTGTATCTGTTGTATCCATTAATTCTGCATCAAAAGAGTAAAGAAAAAATGTTCATACACAAAATTGTCATAAATGTATAACCCAGGGATACATCACAGAGCTCACTGATTAACATCCAGGCACGGACTTAAATATTTATTTCTCCTTTATAAATAAAATCAGGTTTATTAGGCAGTTCCTGAGTGTGATAACATTGTAATTCTGCATTCCTCTTGCTAGTTGCTTAGCAACTGTTAGTTTCTGTTCAGCCAAAGCTTCACCAAGTTGGTCCCTGTCCTGCTTCCATGTGGGTAAGGGAATAGTGGGGAAGCGGTTCCAGACCTTCATGCACAGGAATAAATATTTCAGTGAAAATAAATGAAATAAGGAAGCTACTGTAGTTTTTATGGCCCAATGCAGGACTGCATAAGACAGAACGCTGCTTCAATAACGCTTGACTTCCTTGTGTGCCTACAGGTATATGCCATGGGTCCGACCCGTCCTCCATTGCTGTTTGTCAAGTGAAATCGGTACTGCAGGATTCACTGGGGCTACACTACAGGACCTGAATGTTGCCTCATCCAGGTACATGAAAGCAGACGGGGATCCCACCGGAGCGCTCGTCAATGTGGCAGAACGCAAATGAACCTCGAAAATACTCCAGTGAGAGCTCTGCGCAGTCTTACTTAACACCGCTTGTCTTGACAGAGCCGCGCACAGCAATTAAGCCCTCTCCTGATAAATCTATGCACGGCAGCACTTAATATTTTTCCCAACCAGCCTCTTTTTCGTACCCTTCACCTGTCAACATCCTTTCTAGTCTTGCTAAACTCCTATCCTGCCAGAACCCTGCCGCATCCCTTTCCGATTAAAACAACATGCATTAAATGACTTGGTCCTGCTCTTCCTAGAAAACTCATTTACACACTCTGCTCGGCAAATAACATGCTGCAAAATAATTCAAAGAGCATCTCCCCTCAAAAGCCACCAGTTTATATCAGCCACTGAGTTATATTTAGCCATTTCATAATTATAGCCGTTTGGTGACAACCCATAAGGCCATCATTATAGGCTCCATAGGTTTACTAACGAGCTTTATAGGAATCTTTAGTTTCCATGACCAAAAATAATGACAACTCTGTGAGAACTGTATAGGAGAAGAATATGACAACAGCAGCAAATACAATATATGTTGTCTAAACCATTTCCTTAAATCCTAGGGGTTACTTATCAATAGGAGCTTTCAACATTACCAATTCCAATGTTTTGAATCCTTTAATTAAGTGCTGCTCCACTGATTCTGGCACGGGAATATATGTTTTTTTCTATCTCCCTCCATTCATAAGAAATCATTGCTGTTACTGCTAATTAGGCTATTTACTATTGGGTAGGCAGTTCTAGGCTGTTAGGTTCAGCCCCGAGCTGCTGATCTGACAGTAGGGAGCCCAGTTAGCATATTGGTTGCTGAAAATAAAGCCAATGATTGCTTGAGAAGGTGAGGGTTGCAGAAAAATTATAACAGCTCCAGAATCCGTTAAGCGATGCATATTAAATGATTTATAGAGTTTACGTTGGTGGGTAAGGTGAAAGGTCGTCTTTAATTAACCCCAGCAGCAAAATCCCCACCATTCAGTGGTGCCAGTGATAGTCTGCAGCATTTAAAGTGAACCTGTCACCAGGAGACCCATTTTTAGCACTCCCCCAGTCCCCACAGAGCATAGTACATACACTGCCAAAGTGTTTTTGTATAAAAAATAGGTTTTATAGAAAAAAAGATATGTTATATTGTACCTTTCATTAGCACCTGCTGTGTGACTAGGCAGTTGCCTTTTGGGAGGGGCTGGAAAGGAGCAGTTTCCCCCCCACCCTTGGGGAACAGCTTCTCCATGTGACCTTTTCAAATATATGAAAACACCCATCACTTGGCTTAGCGACGCCCCCTGCTCCTGGACAGCCAAACCCAAGTGAGGGGGGGTTTTCATATATTTGAAAAGGTCACATGGAGAAGCTGTTCCCCAAGGGTGGGGGGGAAACTGCTCCTTTCCAGCTCCTCCCAAAAGGCAACTGCCTAGTCACACAGCACATGCTAATGAAAGGTACAATATAACAGATCTTTTTTTCTGTAAAACCAATTTTTTATACAAAAACACTTTGGCAGTGTATGTACTATGCTCTGTGGGGACTGGGGGAGTGCTAAAAATGGCTCTCCTGGTGACAGGTTCCCTTTAAATGAGGGATATAACAGGTGCTGTTTACATACTTAGGTATTTTTTATCAACCCCTTTACCCCATATCGTTCTAACGGCAACCAATGGGGCCGAAAAGGTTTTGTGAGCCTTGACATACAGTAATATCACATGGATCACACAGGCCCAGAAGCTTTGCTCCTGTAATAAGCTCCTGCTGTGATCCATGGAGCCGCATCTATAGAGTTTAATTGAAGGAGCGGGCTCCCCCTGTTTTTCCATGAGATAGGTAAAATGTTATTTTATGCTGCACATATGACACAAAATAACAGACATAATGACGTGCAATCATTCATTGCATAGAGAGGAGGGTACCAATCTTGGACAGGCAGCACGGCTTCTTTATGGTTAATATGTAAAGGGAAGCATTCACATAGGTGAGTCTTCCTCATTGAGAAGGGGGCTGTTTGCTTCTTCCTCATAGACCCCCATAGCTTCCATTTAAAAGATCTCTTAAATGATTTTGTGGTTTCACTACACTGTTATTTAGAGATGGAGGTAACATGCAAATTATATTTGATAACTGTACCTAAATAGTTAATTTAATGCCTTGCTGCAATCACTGAAGAAATGGACTTGATAGCATTGCCACCACTTAGAAGTTATTTCTATAGGTAAATGCACATCCCCTTCTTTCCATTTCTCAGAATCGTTCTGCATTATTCATATAACAGTGGACAGTGCCCCCTCAGGACATCAGTGGGTACTACAATACCCTTGAAGGTGAATGGGCTATGTGTTTTGGCATCAGAAGTTGTAGTGTTTCAGCACATGGTAAATGACAGATCGTAGAATACTGACACCCGCGTGCATTCCATTCCCATTATGTTCCCTTTATCTGTTTTCCAGGTATACATTTACTTATCTATTTCAATTATATCTTTAGCCTCTTATAAAATGGCCCCCTGGCATAGAAGATGACTGCTACAAAATAAAGGCCTTTTCTGTTGGAAATGATCTCCCAGTGATATATGATGAATAAACATACTTTCTTCACATGTGTCTTTTGTGATGGGATGCAACAGTATACTGTAGTGAGAAAGTCGTATCCATGTGCAGTGACGTAGCTAAGGACAGCAAAGACTCACCTCAACTGGTGCATAGTGATGCTAATGACTTCCCTGTGGTAAGAAGTCTTTTAAAATGCTATGTGATTTGGCAAAGGGGGCTCTAGGAAGTTGGAAGTTTGCATCTGACATCCTGCGTACGACTTCGCAATGATCGCCTTTATTTATTTTTATTTACTGTTACCGTCCCTTTAAGAAACATCTCAGAAATGTAGTCTGATAACTAAGATGTTGGATTCAGGTATTTGAATTCTGCACACGGCCATTAATTTGGCAGAGAAAGCCATCAAAACGGTACATTTTGCACATTTAAATGACGTTTCCGTCTCATTTGTGCGCTTTTTACGTCTCAGCGGTAAATTCAGGTGTGAACATTTGCAGGGTAATGACTTATTAATGGGCATACTTATTAGCTATGATTTAGATGAATGGACTGTAATGTTCCTGAATGATTTCAAGGCATTAAAAAGAAGATTTTTTTTTTTATTGCAGTGACATTTGCGCAAAATGACTCAAATGCAGATCACCCATCAGCCTCATAAACAAGAGGTTGCTCTGGAGTTAATACATCAAGGCTGAAAGAAAAGCTGCAGTCAGAGGTATACATGAAATGTCTTATAGCACAGCCCTGCATTTGTTATAGTGGACAGGAAGGTCCCCCCACCAGGCATGTGTCCCTCTTTCCTGCCATTCTTTGTAGGAAAGAGTAGACTTGAGCCTTGAGCTGTAGAGGGGCTTATGGAGTAGGTGAAGAATCAGCGCCTCGTCTCCATAACGTGCAGCTATGGCAGGAGGCTACTTCCATGATGCATAAGGCCATGGTTGTAGAACCAGTTAAAATCTACCATGAAAAAATGAAAAAGGTTGTCTTGTACCCCACTGTCAGTAGAAATTGACCTAATAAACCACTACCAGTATGCTGTCAGGCAGATTAACTCCTTTGGGATCATGTTTCTCTCATGGTCCAACGGGTAGCATCATCCCAAAAAATCTACTTTGAAGTGAGATGAAAGTTAGATGTATAAAGTCAGAGTATAAAGTGGAGAGTTTAGTACTGAAGTCAAGCTCTCCCCATCTCAAAATGACCCCTCTTCTGTGATTGACACCCCTGCATTCAAGAATAACATAACCAGCTCTCCTGGTTATTCATTCTGGTGAATGATGTCTCACAAAAGCGGGCAGAGAGAGCTTGAGTCAGTGCTGAGCTCACCGCCTTCATGACTTTATCCAACTTGCTGACAGGTTCCCTTTAATAATTTTCTGCAGGATAAGTCATACGTATCAGGTCACTGGGGGTTTGACACATGTGATCAATTGTTCCAGGACCCTACAGTGCTGAAATATATACACTGGTTGAAGCCAGTAACACTTTATTTAAAGGTGCTTCCAACTCACTTCAATGCATAGGGATCAAGGCCATGAGAGAGTTGTTACATACAATTGGTGGAGGTCCCTTCAGCAATCTGATACAGATAACCTAGCCACAGGAGACGAAAAACGAGTAAGAGGCATTTAAAGGGAATCCGTCAGTAACACAGGTGACATAGAACTAAACATTGAAGTGCCCAGCATCATAAATATACCTTGCTTGAGAAAATCTGTGGTTGGAGAGCATAGAATTATATGCGAATTATCATTTTGCTGCACCATGGTTGACAATCAAGGCAGAGACACCGGATTGTCTTTAAAGGGAACCTCTCATCAGCTAAACTAACAGCACATCAGGTAAGGTATGAAATGTCCTTTCTAGAATTCAATCTCCAACACACACAAAAAATCACCTGCAAAGTAATTTGCAAATGAACTAAGATGAGTGACTTTCTGCCTCAGATGTGTCACTTTTAGAGGCTGGAGTGGGAGCATCATTTCAAACATCCATATAGGGGGCTCTACAGTACCTATAAACACGGTTCTGGTGTCATTGTAAAGATGAGAATATAATATTTTAGAAGGCATCATGGTTTTAGTTTGCTATAGAAAATATAGACATAGTTGGGAATGAGAGCCGCAGACAAAGATATAATTTTTGCTTTGAAGGAATAGATACTGGTTGCTGCCCCTCCAGCCTATAAAAACTTATCAAAGGCAAAAGTTATGGTTGAACCGAGTGAGTTTTAACTTAAAAGGTTATTTCTTTACATGAGGAGGGATGTTGGGTCCCTTTTCATACTATAAATAGTACATTCAATTGTCTAATTTGCAAATTCCACCCAACTTGATGACGTCACATGACAAGGGAGAATCAGCTGGGCAATGGTCTATTTTGGACATTTTCTGGGGGAAAAATATAATTGTATTTTCTAATGGGGTCTATTTATGGTAGCAACAGCTACGTGGAGACAACATGGTCAATGGCAGGTCCTTAAAGGGGTTGTCCACTTTCACTAGATAATTGATATGGTTTGTGTAAGGAAAAGTTATGCAATTTTCCAATATGCTTTCTCAGCATTTTCAAGATCTATGCTTGCTGTCCTGCTATAGAAAGCTTCTATGTTTACTTCAGGTGGATTGAAATCTTTCCATGATCATGTGATGGACACACAGGTGCACTGCTCATTATATCTCACGGCTCTGATTACTCTCTGTAATAATAACCAGAGCACCTGTGTGTCCATCACATGACTATGGACATTTCTATGCACTGGAAGCTTTCTATACAATGACAGCAAGCAGAGATCTAGAAAACTTTCAGGAACTGATACAGAAAGTATATTGGAAAATTGTATAACTTTGAATTGCACAAACAATAGTTGGACAACCCCTTACTACCCTCAGCAGTGTACTTATGTGATTGACAAAATATCTGTATCTACCTGGAGGATAAAAAATATACTGACCATATAATAAAAAACACTACGGACACTCTCAATAAAAAGTGTAAGCTGACACAAGTGTAAACTTGTCTGACAGATTTTACATGTCTTCCAAATGTCTCCATAAGTTTTATGTGTCTGGTTTCCTTTTTGTTCTAGCAAGACGTATCCTTATAACACTGCAGGGAGTGGTTTATTCTTTTTATTTGTCTGGAAAACAACTGAGCTCTGTGCTGTTTGTATTGTATATTACAGCTGACGGAAAAGAGAACAGTTTTGTTTTGTCTTGAAAATAGGAAAATGGGAAGAAACAAAACGAAAAGGAATGTTTCCAATACATGGTCAACAAGGAGGAATTAGCTTTATGGTACCGCTTATACAATTTTTATATTAGGTAGCTTTAGAATGGAGCTAATAAATAAGCTAAAATAAAACAGAAGTTAGAAAATATATTACCACTACAATAATGCTCCCCCTATGTACAAAACTAAAACTACTATAATACTGCCCCCTATTTACAAGAATATAACTACTATAATACTGCCCACATGTTACAAGAAAACTACTATAATCTGCCCCTATGTACATAGAATATACTACTAAATACCTCCCCCTTTTTTTTTTTTTTGGGCCCCGATGTACCAGACTATAACTCTAAAATGGCCTATTACAATAATATAACTACTATATACTGGCCCCTATGTTAAAGAATATACTCGATATCTAAAAACTGCCCCCCATATGTACAGGAATAAAACTACTTTAAACTGCCCCTCTAGTACAAGACAAACTACTATAATACTGCCCCCTATGTTACAGGATATAACTACTATATACCCCCGCCCCATGGTACAAAGAAAGTAACTACTATAAACGCGCCCCTATCGGTACAGGAAATGATAACTACTATAATATGCCGCTCTATGTACAGAGTAGAACTAACTATAATACTGCCACCATGTACAGATATAACTACTATAATACTGCCCCTATGTACAGAACTATAACTACTATAATACGGCCTCCCTATGTATCAGGACATATACTACTATAATTACTGCCCTAATTACAAGAATATAACAACTATAATATCTGCCCCCTATGTTACAAGAATATAACAACTATATACTGCCCCCTATGTGTACAAGAACTATAACTATACTAATACTGCTCCCCTATGTACAGGATATTCTACTATAATACTGCGCCCCCTACACAATGAAGTAAACTACTTAATTACTGCCCCCCCTATGTACAAGAACATAACTACTATATACTGCCCCTATGTACAAGAATATCACTATAATACTGCCCCCTATGTACAAGAATATAACTACTATAATACTGCCCCTCTATGTAAGACAAGAATAAACTACTATAACTACTGCCCCCTATGTACAAGAATAATATCCTATAATACGGCCCCATATGTACCAGAAATAACTACCAATAAAAATACTGCCCCCTATGTAAAGGTATAAACTACATAATATGCCCCCATGTAGGAATATAACTACATAATACTGCCCCCTATGTACAAGAATATAACTACTATAATAATCTGCCCCCTAGTACAAGACATATAACTAACTAAATACTGCCACCTATGTGCAAGAACATAACTACTATAATACTGCCCCCTATGTACAAGAATATAACTACATAATACTGCCCCCTATGTACAAGAATATGATCTAACTACTATAATACTGCCCCTATGTACAAGAATATAACAACTATAATACTGCCCCCCTATGTTACAAGAATAAACTACTATCACTGCCCCCTATGACAGGAATCCACTATAAACTGCCCCCCTATTTACAAGAATAAACTACATATACTGCCCTATGTACAGGAATATCTAACTACTATAATACTGACTGCCCCCTATGTACAAGATATACCTCATAATACTGGCTCCCTATTCAGGATACAAACATACTATAAATACTGCCCCCCTATGTACAGGAATATAACTACTATAATACTACTCCCTATGTACAAAATATAACTACTATAATACTGCTGCCCTATGTACAAGAATATAAACTACTATAATACTGCGCCTATGTACAATATATAACTCTATAATACTACTTCCTCCCATGTACAAGAAATATAACTACTATAATACTGCCCTATGTTACAAGAATATAACTACTATAATACTGCGCCCTATGTACCAATAATTAACTACTATAATACTGGCCCCTATGTATAAGAATATAACTACTATATACTGCCCCCTATGTACAGGAATATAACTACTTTAATACTGCCCCCTATGTACAAGAATATAACTACTATAATACTGCCCCCGATGATACATAATTACACTATAATACCGCCCCCTATGTACAAGAATAAACTACATAATACCCCGCCCCCTATTTACAGGAATATAACTACTATAATACTGCCCTCTATGTAAGAGTATAACTACTATAATACTGCCCCCCTATGTACAGGAATAACTACTAAATACTGCCCTATGTACAAGAATTAAACTACTATAATACTGCTCCCATGTACAGGAATATAACTACTATATACTGCCCCATGTACAGAATATACTACTATAATACTGCCCTCTATGTACAAAAAATAAACCAACTATAATACTGCCCCCTATGTACAAGAATATAACTACTATAATACTGACTCCCCTATTACAGAATATATCTACTATAATACGCCCCTATGTACAAGAATATAACTACTATAATACTCTGCCCCCTATGTACAAGAAACATAACTACTATAATACTGCCCCATGTAACAAGAATATAACACTATAAATATATACTACTGCCCCCTATTACAGAATATAACTACTATAATATGCCCCTATGTCAAATAAACTCATAATACTGCCCCCTATAGTAACAGAATATACTACTATATATACTTCCCCTATAGAATAAAATATAACTACTATAATAAATACTGCCCCCTATGTACAAGAATATAACTACTATAATACTGCCCCTATGTACAGTATAAACTACTATAATCTGCCCCCTATGTACAGGAAATACTACTATAATATGCCCCTATGTACAAGAATATAGACTACTATAAACTGCCCCCTATGTACAAGAATATAACTACTATAATACTGCCCCCTATGTGCAAAACAATAACTACTATAATACTGCCCCCTATGTACAAGAATATAACTACTATAATACTGCCCCTATGTCAAGAATATAACTACATAATACTGCCCCTATGTACAAGAATATACTACTATAATACTGCCCCCTATGTACAGAATATAACTACTATAATACTGCCCCCTATGTACAAGAATATAACTACTATAATATACTGCCCCTATGTACAGAAATACACTACATATAATACGGCCCCCTATGTACAGGAATATAACTACTATAATACTGCCCCCTATGTACAGGATATAACTACTATAATACTGCCCCCTATTACAAGAATAACTACTAGTAAACTCCCCTATGTACAAGAATATAAACTACATAATACTGCCCCTATGTACAGATATAACTCATAATACTGCCCCTATGTACAGGAATATAACCTACTATAATACTGCCCCCTATGTACAGAATATAACTACTATAATATGCCCCCATGTACAAGAATAACTAACTATAAACTGCCCCCTATGTACAAGACTAAACTACTTAAACTGACGCCCCCCTATGTACATAAATATAACTCTCTATACTGCCCCCTATGTACAGAATATAACTACTATAATACTGCCCCCTATGGTACAAGAATATAACTACTATAATCGCCCCCTATGTACAGAAGATAACTACTATACTACTGCGCCCCTATGTACACAGGATATATACTATAATGCTCCCCCGTATCAGGAATAAACTACTATTACTGCCCCCTATGTACAGAATAAACTACTATATACTGCCCCCTATGTACAAATATACCTACTATAATACTGCCCCCTATGTCAGGAATATAACTCACTTATAATGGCCCTATGTACAGAATACTAACTAGGTATAATACTATAACCTCTGCTGATGTAAATATATTAACTGCAATATAAGTTGACAAGAAATTGACATGCGACTAGTACACATTTATAGTACGGTAGATGTAAAGAAACATGCAAAGTAATAATACTTTTAAAAAATGGAAGTGTAATAGTCTGTTTGGTGGGTGATACTGATAATATGGGATTATATGCTTTAGTTGCAACAATCAAAAACTCAAACAAAAATTGTTGTGTAGAGGCTCCAAGTCCGTACACCATATATAAGAGCGCACAGCAACAATACATAAAATATATACTGCATCAGCAGTGGCTCTAACCAGGCACAGCCTACAAGCACTGGGGTTTCAGGATGCTTTCCAGCTCTTCAAGAACTCAAGAAATAGAAATACTGGCTGTAGCAACCATTCCCTGAAAGGCTGGAGATGGGATACAATCATGAATTCTGAGGCAGCATTGGTGTGTAGTGCGGGAGTTCAGAGATCTTGGTCTTCTCAAAAGCTGAGAACATACAGATACACATCCAACAGCATAGGGCAGGTATGAGTCTGGGTGAGTTGGATGTTACAGTTAGGTCCCTCTTCTGACCTGGCAGGACAGACAGCTGAGCTGCAATCAGAGGAAAACATCTTTACTGTCAATGGGTTAAGGACTTAAATCAGTCCTGGAGGTGATAATATGGTCCCCACAGAGCCACCGTCTCAACATCCATCTTTGCTGGACATCATGAAGGATCTGAGCAAGTTACCATCCTCATAACATCTGTGCTGAGTTCTCCCCCTGCCAAGTCCCTCAAAGCTGTCACAATGTACCTACAAGAATCTTACATATTATTTGATTTTTTTTCTATATATTCATAAAAAACCACTTGTTTACTTTGTAGCACCTCGTGTAAAACATTTGCCGGTACTGTGGTTCCTTTATTGTGCTGCACTAGAACCCCCTGCCCTGCTTTCACAGGGACAGGCAGCATCTTGTGTACCCTATAAAGACATAATATAGCTCGCTCCAGATGGGTAATCTACCTGTGGCCAAGAGTCACAATTTTCACTAAAATGTAATTTTTCCTGCCGGTAACAATTATCTATGAACCACCTGTTCCTTTCTTTATTGCATCATGGAGCTGTTATAACGCACGGATTTGTGGGTTTGTTACTTTTCTCTTTATTGTATGCGTTAAACCTTCCCTACTGCCAGGGTACCGGCCTCTGTGGCACAGAAGGGTTTCCAGTCCAAACTAAAACATAGAAACATGCAGATGACAGCAACAGGTCACCCACCCAGGAAGAAACACAAGACGTGGAGTATGAACTGCAGGTCTGCCGGAGACCCTCTGACTAGGTCTTGCAGTGCGGGGTACCAGCTTTGGTATATTTGCCCAGGACTTGAATGTTACAGTTGTGAGAATGGCCAGGGTTATAAAACTATTCCAGAAAAAAAGCAGATAGATAGTAAACATTCAAGGTCAGTTGCCTCCATGCTGGGCAAGACAAGGGTCTTCCAGTCTGGTCTTTGTTTATCCCGTCCTCACCAGTCACGCTCTGTGTGATGTTTCCCACTACTCTTTGTCAAATCAAGACACCATCTTGATGACTAAGGTCGGGGTTTTGGTTTGTGTGTAGTGTAAGGATGAGTTGGCTTTATGGAGGACCACCAGTTCTGGCTGCCCGATGAATGTCCTCCACGTCATATGGTCTGCAGCACTCTGCTGGATTCCAGTCTGCTTTGGGATGCTGTGTTGAGAGGGGAAGACTGAGGAGAAGGGCAAGCTTCCACATGACTTCATGGACACAACTCATGGAAGATCTTGGAGTGACAGGAAGGCGGTCCGGCTGTGGCCCTCGGAAGCTCGCAGCCGTTGCATGAATGTGGTAACTCGTATGGCTTTCTGTAATAGGAAAGACCATTACTAATTGCGTTGTGGGCACTAATACAAATATCCTGCAAGCATCTATCACTCACCCTCCATTTAGCTTTAGCAAAGTTCTTTTCAATTGGGCACAGACACCTGCTTTAAGATTTCTTTCAGAAGCAGCATTTCCTGAATCCTAACATTGTCAGAAAAACAAAAAGTACTATCAATTTTACTTATCAGAAGTAAGGGCTGTGTTGTATCTAGACACCATAAACCAAGGGGTCTTTTGTCTTTAAGTCAGGACCTTGTGTCATGTCTGGTTTTTTTGGTTATTCCGGGTTTTGGACTTGTTTGATTTATCGCTTAGAGTTGATATATCGAGGTATCTGATTTTCTAACTTTTTATAAAAATTACTCAAAAAACTCTTCTGCACCCCATTCTAAATTTTTCCTATGCCGGATCGGCTGGAGTTTATTTGTGTCTTTTTACCAAACAATTTTGTCCCATAATTGCGAATCATGAAATGTCCTCATCGAGAATTTTAAAAATTATCAGGCACAACTTTCTCGCGCTAACTTTACTGGTAGTGGACAATTTAGGTGCAAAATTTCATAAAGTAACCAAAAGTTGCAAATATATACGGAAAAAATACAAGTAAATCCTAAGAAAAATAGCCCCAATGATTAGTATCCTAGCGGTGAAATCCCGATAGCATCCAGACGAAACACGCAAGCGTGAGAAGCAACTGTCAATGAAGGCCCTGAGTTATATCAAAAATCACATTTGTATGACCTGAACTCCATTGTTTGTGACAACTCAACTGTGTAACCTGTCTGGTGAGTCTTTTTTCCCAAATGTGGAATTTGGGTAAAAGATTGTTAAAGGAATACTGCGTTCTATTGCTTAGGATATTTATACTTTACATAGAATAGCCTCTCTCACCAGATGTTGTCCCAATGCCTCTTGTGCCGTGATTCTCTGCTCCTGGTCCATCTCCATCAGACGGGATACAGATATCCTTTGCTATTGGAAAGAAATCTATGGTGAGTCATTGAAGAACAAACAAAATACAGTAGAGCTGTATAGTTAATGTAAACACAACAACCAAATTTAGCATGTTACATATATAATTAGAATAACATGTATATTACTAATTCATTTCAGATATTTCAGTTTTACTTAATCTGCAACCAAATATAAATGTGCGTCATCCTGCTCGACTTTAATCAGTCAACTTCATGCAGCCTTTGCATTCGTAGCGTTACTGAATATGTCACATTCATAACAATGGCACAAAATTCACACTCCAGCACAAGTGAATGAGAAACAAGAAGTCATAAAGATTCCCCATTGCAGAATAGGCACTAATCTTTTGTCAGTGATCTATGAAGAACACTGAGTATAGGACCAATCCATTCATTTACAGAAGGGGGATGTGCAGACTCATACTCTTTGTTCCCAGTTTATTGATAATAATCTCCTGTAGATCATCACAGATGTCTATAATGCACACTGGGCCAAAACATGGAAGACCATGTCACCCTTCTAGGAACTGGGGGGGTTCCATGTCAAAAACTCACCATTAGACGGTACAAACCTACACGTTACTGAGAATTACGTGTCACTTAGGGGTACACATGTACCTGATGCTGAGTATACATCCCGTATGGAGAATCACAACTCATATTCTCCGGCCAGAATTTTACGGAAATTTTCCTGTTGTGATTTTCACCTATTTTCTTCCTCATTTTTCCTCATCCTGAAAAGGAGGATTCCCTGAAGACTGCAAATGAAAGGTGATAAAGTCATCTAGAAAACAGACTATTTATTAGTATAGCGCGTCCGGGATACTTCCAGGATGAACATCACAACACCAACTGCCCAACAATCAACTGGACGCCATATCTGTGCCGGGATAACCAACCTCCGGGCTGCCAACACAATGTCGATACACTGTTACCAGGACACAATAACTAAATCTTATACCACTGTTCAACTAGAATCTCCAGGGAGGAATGTGACTGCACAGTCATTTATAAACCATTCGGTCTATGGAAAGGTGTGTACAACCTCCAAACAAGAGCCGCATGCTGCAAAACCAAGACCTGCCTAGAAAATCCATGTGCTGGACCTTCACATACAGCCTGAATAACCCCTAAAGGCTTGCTTTACATTAGCAGAGTCTTTCTCTGGGTTTTTCCATCCCCCCTACAACAATTGTTTTGCACAAAATGTTACAACTGTTTTGTCTGTCACTTTGACAGAACTGTAACAGAATCCCCAGCACAGATGTGAACACAGCCTAAGGGAACATTTTTATAATATTCCATCACCTCTCTCACCCTATTACATACTTCTCTTCTGGCAGGTTATTGTTGCTTACCTAAATACTCAGGGGTCCCACACGGTTCCGTAATTTTCACCCGCTCTCGAAACATGACAGGTAATCCTCGCAGGACAACCTTGAAGTGATTATTCTGATTGTAATACATTAATTCTTCATCCCCCTGGGGAAACAGAGGCACATATTAGAGCCCGGCAGCTCCTCACCACCCCTCCTTCTGTCTTTTTAACCTCTTTACACTTGAGACTTAAGCTGCATTTACTCTGCGGAGTTCTAGATACGTTGCATTGAGATCATTCATATAAAGTCATGGGATTTTATACACACACATCCGTCCTCTTTACATATAGGACTCCACTTTCAAGGAGTTAGATGCTCCGCATGAGAGGTAAAAAACATTAAAGGGTTCTTCTTTCTCCCTTTCTTGTCACTTGTATCCCCATGATAAGACGTTACAAGGTCCACAAGCAAGAACAGGCGCCAGCCCAATGTTGGTCCACTCTGCTGTATGGGGCTCATTCACATCACAGCTCCAGACAGAAATCTTGAATGTACAAATTATTAAGGAACCAGACTGTGGCACAATTTACAATTTGTTGCCCATTTTGTGATTGATTGTCTTGATACCTTTTATCATAATTTATAGAAGGCTGACAATATCCCTATTTTACAACAATTTGAATTACACATATTTGTGCTCATAGCAGTTTAGATTTCCTCCGGTACATGGACACCAAAGATGCTTTCAGATTAAGATGGCTTAAAATTGTTTCATTTTATTTCATGTATTTAGATTAAGACGGTTTGTCCCCTTTGTGTTCAGCAGTTGGCATCATTTTACATAATCTGTAACAAACAACCATGTGCCTCTAAACAGCACATTTCTTACTGCAGTTTCCTTATTAAACTTCCTAGTAAATTCTTTTTGGACCAGATATTTTTCATACATGTGTATCATAGGTCACAAGTCTTAGTTCCATATCATGATTTGTGATAATGTCTGCATATTCTGTGTCAAACTGATTGGATACCATTGAATATTGGTATGCCTGAAGCTCCGTGTTTTGGACCTAGTGCAAAATCTATATGATTTTCCTACTACGTAACCAGCATGACATCACCCGAATGAGTCTCTCAAATATACATTAAGTGTCTTTGTCTGTTGTCTAGGTCACAACTCATCATTAATTTACATCTGTCGTTTCATATTAACACCATGAGAATAACCACTTAACCCAACACCCTGAGAAAAACCATGGATGCAATCAATATAGTGTTTCCACAGAAACCAGTAAAGCATAGAGCATACTGCTCTCTCCACTTGAACGGTATTGAACTAAGCCCCAACCATATGTCTATCACAGTGTAGTATTGACTAACGTGATACCTTATGGTTTCGATGGTGATATTGGAGATTGTGTAGATAGGCTACGCCTCGAGAACCTGGCGGATCACATTACTGGCATCTTTTTCAGAGTAATAGCCTTGCTCCAGATCCAGTCAAATACATCTCCTTCCTGTGGCCCTGTGAGATGGAATCATTACCCTTAATGCCAAGGCACAATTCTGTCTACTCCCAATCACTGCAGAAACTCAACTAGAACTCCTCTTGTCATAATGCTCTTACAAACACTCAGTGATAGACAGAGTTGGTCACAAGGAACAGTTTCAGAGGTTATTTGTACAATACTTTTTATTTTAGATAGTGCTTTATATTTTATATAATATGTATATATAAAGTAAAAACACTGTCCCCTCCGGTCACTACACACACACTACCGTCCCCCCCATCCGTCACTACACACACCAACAACCGTCCCCTCCCAGTCACTCACTACACCCACACCGTCCCCTCCGGTCACTTACACACACACACAACCGTCCCCTCCGGTCACTACACACACACACCGTCCTCCAGTACCACACACACACCGTCCCCTCCGTCACTACACACACACAACTCCCCGTCCTTCGGTCACTACACCACACCCGTCCCCTTCCGTCACTCACACACACAACCTCTCCCCTCCGGTCCACTACACACACACCGTCCCGTCCCTCCGGTCAACTACCACACACACCCATCCCCCTCCGTCACTACACACACCCACCACGTCCCCTCGTTCACACACACACACCGTCCCCCCTCCCTCACCTACACAACACACGTCCCCCCTCTCCGTCACTACACACCACCGCCCCCCGGTCCACTACACACACACACATCACATCGCCTCACACACGTCCCCTCCGTCACTACACACACCCACCGTCCCCTCCTGATCACTACCAACACACAATCCATGTCACTTACCGTCCCTCCTGTCACTACACACACACACGCGCCCCTCCGGTCACTACACCAAACACCGTCCCCTCCATCACTACACACACACATCTCCCCTCCGGTCATTACACACACACCACCGTCCCCTGCCGTCACTACACACCACCGTCCCCATCCGTTCCTCTCCACCCACGTCCCCTCCGTCCTACCCACACACATACCCCATCCGCACTACACCATGACCCCCCCCTCCTCTTACCACCACACACTGTCCCCTCCAGTCACTACACACCACGTCCCCTCCCCCGTCCGATCACTACACACACCGTCCCCCCGGTCACTACCACACCGCCCCCCCTCCGTCACTACACTACACACACACCGTCCCCTCCGTCACTACACACACCACCGTCCCCTCCGGTCACTCACACATCACACACCTCCCCTCCGGTCACTACACACAACACACCGTCACCCTCCGGTCACTACACACACACGCCACACACCCCTCCCGTCACAACCCACATACACCGTCCCCTCCGGTACTACACACACACCGTCCCCCGCTCACCAAACCACCGTCCCTCCGTCACTACACACACACCCCCCCCTCCGGTCACTACACACACCGTCCCCTCCAGTCACTACACACACACACACCGTCCCCTCCGGTCACACACACACCCGTCCCCTCCGTTTCCCACATCACACACACAACCCGTCCCCTCACTCATTACACACACACACACCGTCCCCTCCAGTCCACTACACCACACACCGTCCCCTCCGGTCATACACCAACACACACCGTCCCCTCCTATACATCCCTTACCCACACACACACGTCCCCTCCGGTCCTACACACACCCGTCCCTCTCCGCGTCACTACACACACCCGCCGTTCACCCCACCGCCTCCCCCCTCCGTCCTACACACACGAACCACACCTTCCCCTCATCACTACACCAACACCCACCGTCCCCCTCCTCACTACCACACATCACCCCGCAACCTTCCCCTCCGTTCACTACACACACACCACCGTCCCCTCCATTCATTACACACACAACCGTCCCCTCCGTCCTACACACACACACCGTCCCCTCCTGTCCACGACTACACACACACCGTCCCTCCTGTTCACTATACACACAACACCGTCCCCCCTCCAGCACTACACACCAGCACATACCTCCCCTCCGGTCACTACCCACCACACACCGTCCCCTCCGTTCCACTACACACCCACACAACCGTCCCCCTCCCGTCATCTACACACACACACCCGTCCCCTCGGTCACTACCCACACCACACAACCGTCCCCTCCCGGTCACACCACACAATACCCCGACACTGTCCCCTCCGGGTCACTACACACACCCCCACCTCCGTCCCCCTACACACACACACCCCCCCTCGGTCTACTACCACTACAACACACACACCGTCCCCTCCGGTCATAACAACAACACCACCGTCACCCCGTCCTCCCATACACAACCCCGTCCCCCCGTCACACTACACACACACACCTGTCCCCTCCAGTCATACACCCACACACACCGTCCCCCTCGTCACTACACACACACCGTCCCCTCCGGTCACTACACACACCGTCCCCTCCGGTCACTACACACACCCGTCCCCCTGCCGGTCACTACCCACCGTCCCCTACCGTCACTACACCAACACACCGTCCCCTCCTTCCACTACTCCACACACCGTCCCCTCCGGTCCCTACACACCCGCCCCCTCCGTCACTACACCACACCGTCCCTTCTGTCACTACCACACCACCGTCCCCTCCGGTCACTACACAACACACACCCCTTCCCGTCCCCTCCGTCACTACACACAACACCCGTCCCCTTCGGTCACTACCACACACCACCCAACCGTCCCCTCTGTCCACTACACACACACACACCCTCCCCCTCCGGTCACTACACTACACACACCGTCCCTCCTGTCACTACACACACACCCCTCCCTCCATCACTACACACACAACCGTCCCCCTCTGTCCTCCACACCACACCGTCCCCTCCGGTCACTACACACACCCCATGTCCCCTTCCGTCACTCACACACACAAACCGTCCCCGACCCACCCGGTCACTCCACACCAACACCGTCCCCTCCGTCACCTAAACACACACCCGTCCCCTCCCGTCCACTACACACACACACCGTCCCCTCCTTTCACTACACACACCACCGTCCCCTCCGGTCACTAACCACAACCGTCCCCTCCGTCACTACCCCAACCACTTCCCCTCCGTCACTACACACACACACCGTCCCCCTCTCACTACACCACCACACCGTCCCCTCCGTCACTACCACCACACACCGTCCCTCCGTTCACTACACACGCACGATCCCCCTGTCACTACACACACACACCGCCCCTCGTGTCACTACACACACAACCGTCCCCTCCGGTCACTACACCACCACACACAGTCCCCTCCTGTCACTACACACACCCACAGAAACCTCCCCCTGCACTACACACACACACCGTCCCCTCCCTAGTCACTACACACACACCGTCCCTCCGTTCACTCACACACACCACTGTCCCACGCCACGCCACACTCACTACACCACAAAGACACCTCCCCTCCGGTCCCTACACACATCACCCACACCCCCGTCCCGTTCTGGTCACTACACACATCACCCGTCCCCTTGGTCATACCACACACAACGTCCCCTCCTCACTACACACAAACACAACCGTCCCCTCTGTCACTACACACACACACTCCTCCGGTCCCCACACTGGTCACTACACACACACACCTCCCCTCCGGTCACTACACACACCCCCGTCCCCTCCAGGGTCACTACCCACACAACACCTCCCCTCCTGTCACTACAAACACACACACACCCGTCCCCTCCTGTCCACTACACACACACACTCGTCCCACTGGTCACTACACACACACACCCGTCCCCTAAATCCTGTCACTACCAACACACCCCCGTCCCCTCCGGTCACCTACCACACACACGTCCCTTGGTCACTACAACACACTACACCACCCCCTCGGTCACTCACACACACCGTCCCCTCCGTCACTACAACACCACATCCCTCCCCCTCCGTCAATACACACACCCACAAACGTCCCCTCCGTCCTTTCACATAACACACCACCCCGTCCCTCCGTCACTCACACACACCACACGTCCCCTCCGTCACTACACACACCACCGTCCCCCCCACCCGTCCTACACACAACACACACCTGCCCCCCGTCACTACACACACACCACACCGTCCCCTCCGTTCACTAACACACACACCGCCCTCCTCCGTCACTACACACAACCGTCCCTCCGTCCTACACACACACCGTCCCCCTCCCCCGGTCCACTCTCACACACCACAACACACCCGTCCCCCTCCTATTCACTACACCACACCACCGCCCCCTCTGGTCACTACACACACACGTCCCCGTCCTACCTACACACACACACCAACCGTCCACCCTCGGTCACTACACAACAACACACCGTCCCCTCCGGTCACTACACACACACACACCCTCCCTCCTGTCACACTACACACACACGCCACCCCTCCTGTCACTCACACACACACAAACCGTCCCCCATCCGGTCACTACACACACACCCGTCCCCTCCCTGTCATCTCACACCACACACGCCCTCCTGTCACTACACACACACCGCCCCTCCGTCACTACACACACACAGCCCGTCCTCCGGTCACTACCACACAACACCCCCGCCCCCCTCGTTCACACAAACACACACACCGTCCCCTCGTTCACTACACCACACACCGTCCCCCTCCGGTCCACACACACAAAAACCGTCCCCTCCGGTCACTACACACACATCACCGTCCCCTCCGTCACTACACACACCCCCTTCGCCCTCCCACGCGCGTCACTACACACACACACACCCGCTCCCCTCTGTCACTACACACACACACCGTCCCCTCTGGTCACTACACACACACACTGTCCCCTCCGGTCACTACACACCACTGTCCCCTCCGGTCACACCAACACACAACGTCCCCTCCGGCACTACACAACACCGCCCTGTCAAACACACACACACAACCGTCCCCCTCCTTCACACACACACACGTCCCCTCCGGTCACTACACACACACACACCGTCCCCTCCGGTCCACTACACACATACACTCGTCCCCTCCGTCACTACACACACACAAGTTCCCCTCCGGTCCACTACACACACACACACTCTCCCCCTACTGTCACTACACACACACCGTCCCCCTGCCCCGTCACTACACATCACCACACACCCCTCCCCTCCTGTCACTAACACACACACTTCCCCTCCCCTCCGTCACTCACCCACACACCTTCCCCCCGGTCACTACACACACACACTGTCCCCTCCGGTCACTACACACACACCGTTCCCTGTGGACACTATACATATAGGTAACATGAAACTTACAATTCTTGAATAATATAAAATTCTTTCTTAGTTTCAAATGTATCGATGAGTTGCAGGATATTTGGATGATTCACCCTAGTGGAAAGGAATAGTATATGTGATTATATATAATATAGATTACCAATACAGGGAACAGAACTTGTTCATATTCTATAAATATTATTATTTTCTGAATTCTCTTTCCCATCATCCCTTGTATCACTGCTCTCCTCCTGCACACTGGGAGATGCAGTTTTGCTGATGCACAATTTGTAGATGTCCGATGTATACAGTAAATGTATTATGAAGATTAGGTAATGGTGGGATTTACAATGAACATCTGCGATAGGCCATAAATCTCTCATCGGGAGACAGCAGGTCTCTTTCTTTATCCAGTAAGATGATAGAGATGTGTTCCCAGCAGTAGACATTACAGCTTGTGCCATCAGTACGGAGGAGCTGCAGGACACAGGTCCAGGGGTCCCTGAAGCAAAGGGAAAACTCGGCTGACAACATTTTACACTCTAAATCTACATGAAATATTGAGTAACTTTATGTGACATATGACGATGCAGCCGGAGAGCGCCACCGATACAGTTTACAGCACTCTACTAAAATGGCTCATACATAACCCCTTCTTCTTCAAACCCTTTTAATATGGACATCATAGATGATGTAGAGTAAAAGCTGCTAACAACCTGCGGATGTGCTCCTCCATGTATTAAACTGACAACCATTTATTAGGACGGCCGGTGCATAATGTTGCACTTCCTCTACAGCCACTGCAAGGAAAATGAATGTGCCTATAAAGCATCTAATCCCCGGGGAGGAAGCTCAGGGACTCCATTCACTTTACCTATTTTAATCAGAGTTCACCACTCGGCCATGTCCTGTATTCAGGGCTTGTAGATGTTTTATTATATCATGTATTTAATAATTTTATTTGTATTTCATTCATTGATTCTCCAAGAATTATTTGAAAAATAATAATTTTAGCTTTTAATTTTCTTATAGGGTCAGAAGTATGATGGAGCGGGTGTCTTTCTGTGGCTATATAGTTTGCTAAAGAATTCCCCACTTACATACCAAGAACAAGGTTAACGGTGAGACTGTGATTTGTGGGCCTACTGTGCCAAAAGATAGGTTTGAGTTGGGGCTGGATTACAAGGCCAGTACTGTGAACAAGTCTGATACTGGTACATCTAGTGAGGCAGGAGAAGGCAGAAAGCAACAGGGGGTAAGGCAAAGGAGAGTCACAGATCAGCAGAGGTCAGAGCAGGTGATCAAGCAGAGTTGGTGTAAAGGCCAATGGTCAGGATAACAGAAAGAGTCAGAATTTGTGATCAAAAGTCATCAGATCAGGAATGGAAGATCAGAAACAGAGTCTACAATAAAGCCGGGGTCAGAAAGACAGAGCTCAGATAGCTGATTTGTATGTAGCCAGAGGACCTGCTGGAGAGCGGACTTAAGCTCCACCAATTACAGAGAGTAACTGGAGTATTGTCATATAGTCTTATAGGACACAGACAGGTTTCTGTGGTTTTGCTGGCCATCCATCGTTATCACCTTTCTTGGTAAACTAGGGATGTTCACATTTCACATGAAGACTCCTCATCCCGTTCCTAATTCCGATGGTGCCAGCTCTTTTCAGACTGGCACATGGATGAATTTTCCGAGACAGTTTAAGAAAATCTAGGCAAGCATCTATCAGTCTTGGTGGTGTCCGTATTGCTCCATATGAAGTGAATATCCGTTATCCCTTGAAACAGAAGTTACAGACTCTAATTCAACCCTTTTTAGTCTGCTAAGAACCCGCAGCTCCTGTAGCTTACTCCCAATCGGCATTGCTAGGATTGGGGCAAGGAGTGTCATGTCTGATGCCTGTGTCCATGCATTTAAGAAATAAACTTCCCTTCATAATAAAGTGGCAGCTTCCATGTATATCTGCATTATATTTAGGGCGCAGATAAAAATAGTCATGCGTAATGGCAGTAATATATTTTAATGCACATTTGTCAGGAGAACCTACTTGGAGGATGTGAGCAGGCGTAATGTATAAATGAGAGCACCTGTATGACAGTCGCTGTGATGCCGCTCATTAATAGCGTGTAAGCCTGCTGAGAATATCTTCCCTGGCATGGCGGCTTTCATACAGGACGCCACTCTTCACTATTGTTCTGTATTTTTAAAACTGCTGCTGTCAGCAAAACTGCACCGCAAACAAAAACACAACTGGGCATTGTGTCATAGGAAACTGGGGCAAAACAGCTGATAAATATGTATGAAAGAGAAACTCCCTGCTGATCGCTGCGGATTGTCACAGTGATACATAGAAAGCGGTCACCATGCCCAGAATAGCCGGCACATCGCTCCCTGGGTATGCAAGTCGTCAGCTCCTAAAATGAAGACGATTACATCAACCCGCCTCCCCCAAATGTGGCTAAGCTAGCACATAGCATAGGTCGGGGCATTAGGCATCAATCTTTTTAGGCATTCTGCCCCCTATATAACCAATATAGAAGGATGGAAAAGCTGGATGATGTAGCTATTATACAAGATATTTTTGGAATCTTCTAACTTTTATATTCTTTGTTCTAAACTTATCATCTATCGACATAGTAGGAGATTGGGGTCCACTGGGGACTCTTGTCTATGGAGTTCCTGTTCCCCAGTGGGTCGTGCTTGCACACTGCCATGCTTTCCTCTATATGGGACAGGTATAGGTAGCTGAGAGCTGACCTTCACTTGTCATTGGCAGTCAGATAGAGATAGGGAAGGACTGGCCCATCATAATAACAGAGGTACCTTCTGTAGGCTTTTTTGATTGAGGGTGAGGTCAATGTGGCATTTGCTTTTTAACATGTTACCATGGGTTTCGCTGGTTTAAGCACATTTTTCTTCACTGATGGATGTGTAAGCAATTGTGTAAATGTTAACACAGCTGCTTACACTTCCAGCAATCATGAAAAAACGCTTTCAAACCAGCGAAACGCACAGAAAAATGTGTTTCTGCAATGCATTTAAAAATGCATGGCAAATGCTAAGAGGGACCGCGCCCTGAAAGTGGTCTCCTACATTTCTCTTATCTGGACTCTCCGAGAAACATGATGTCTAAGATGAATGGAGCAACCCCAGACTTATATAGGGGGAAGGAAAGAGACCCCTCTTCTCACAGTAGGGGATCCAGACACAAAAAACTTGTACAAAGTAACTCCTAATGTGTATTTCAAGGTGCGGAATAGGATAGTCGCCCTGATGTGATCTGCCTTTTATCATTTATATTACATTGTTTCAAGACCTATAAAAATGAATATGATATACCCCCGTGCTCCAGGTTCCTCCAGCCCTCTGCAAAATATCTGGGGAGCCAATAAATATGTTTACAGAGGCAGAAGCAAAATGATCTTTGCTGCCTCTAGAATAATTTAGCAGTCGGAGGTTGCTTCATAGTGGATGGAGGAGATATATAGCAAAAGGGGAATGAAACCAAGACGCCACGCAGCAATCCACCATCATTTTTCATATCCTTCTGATGGCTCTCTGTGTGATAGATAATAGCAGATATTAGAGGGGATCACATCGCTTTCCATAGTCTAGCACATGACTCCTGTGTCAGTCTTTACTGCAATCCTGCCGTTCTACTCACAGGATGAGCAAAGGTCGTCAATGTAACGGCTGCATTACATAGAGCTCCAGAGTGACTACGATGCAAGGATACAGTGTGCCGTATACTGCATCTCCAGAGGTAATTGGTTCTCTCTTGACGAAAAAAAATAGCTCTTAAAATGTGGTACCTCCAGTAATGCAGGGAAAAAACTGATGTGTTAAGTGAAAACACAAACCTGCACGTAGTAGAGGAAGCATTTACAGGCAGGCAAATGGCCAAGATGACTTTCTCTGAATAGGAAACAGACGACGGGAGCCAGAATAGAGTAAAATATTAATGGATTTCTAGCTGCTCGGAGTTTGATTGATTACCCTGTTCTGTAGTAATACTTATAAATATGTACAAGTCCTTAGAGAAATTGACTGTAAAATTTACTAAAGGCAACAAAAAAAAAAATTAAAGGAAAGTCCTCAGGCGTTCAATTACTGGTAATCTGAATAGAAACCCCCCGAAAAACCTCTAATATATTCATTAAAATCACAGACCTAAAGCATCTGCAGGAGTGACCCAAATCACAGCGAATCGCTGTAGAAAAAGTTACATCGCTCGGCAAATATTTAGCTAATCTGATATCAAGTCAGATCATGTTTCTCATCACATCCAAAGAAAGACCCAAAATTTTGCAGGTTTGCCTCGTAAACTGATAGTGATTAACTCTGGTGGATTTTATTGAGCTCTTATGGTGCTGGAAATCAGAAGAATGACGGATGCAGCTTTGGATGTGAATGGAGAAGAAAACGTAATGGAGTAATTATGTTGAACGTTAATAGCACATTAATGTAGAAGTGTAAATGTTGTTATAGAGCGGTGCCATGGGACCTCTGATATGAATATAGTCACTACTCCCAGGTATATCTTGTGTAGATACCATACATGGGCGGCACGGTGGCTCAGTGGGTAGCACTTCTGCCTTGCAGCGCTGTGGTCCTGGGTTCGAATCCCACCCAGGTCAACATCTGCAAAGAGTTTGTACGTTCTCGACGTGTTTGCGTGGGTTTCCTCTGGGTCCCCCGGTTTCCTCCCACACTCCAAAACATACTGGTAGGTTGTTTAGATTGTGAGCTCCAGGGACCAATTTGGTATGCTTTGTGCAGTGCTGCGTAATATGTGTGCGCTATATAAATAAAGAATTATTATTATTATTATACATGTCTATGGTTACAGCCATAGCCCACAGCAGAAGCAGAATGGTCTATTGCTGTCCCTGCACACAGGGCACATGTCCCACCAGTTCCCCTGCACTATAGTACACATAATAGAATAGGAAATACAATGCTACAATAGATTCATCCCAAATACAACTGCTTAATGGTCCTTCTGCACTGTCCCTCATTCCAGTTATAGAAATATAGCTGCATACAGTGCAAATGTGAACAGAGCCCAAACCTCATATAGACTGCACCGCCAAATAATACAATCTGCCTTGTCTTATACCATGCTCATACAAGGCTGACCGCGTGTAGCCCTATCACTTCTCCCTTCCTCCAAGATCCACATTTGTCATATGAAAGAAATAATAATCACAATAAAACTGCTTTCTGAGAGAAGATGGCAGGACAATATTAAAGCTGCAAGCTTTATGAGATTCATAGCCACAAACTCCGGGGACTCCAGTGACTCATTATGATGCAGCCTGGCTGCTTATTGACCATAATCCAATCAAGTCCTTATATACTGACTTGAAAGAAAACCAAAGATGATTTTTTATTTTTTTTTGCAATTTAGAGCTTGACTTGCAGCTACAGCCACAAGAATAAGACCTTATCATCAACGGTTGAGATCACAGCAAAATCCTATGTGTAGTTAAGGTGTTGTCCAGCTCTTAGGGTGCGTAGACACGTGTTGCAGTCCTTTTCTGTTAGAAGGGTTCTTCTGAATATGAGCTAATGACAAGCTGTTCTGTTGCGGTCTTCCAAGAGGCTATCCAATTTTCCTACAGTGCCCCCACAGGAGAAACTAAGCATTACATGGTGATCATTGAAATCATCATGCTGTGAGTCCTCCAAGCTCACCTCACAGTGATGATGTTCAGAATGAAACTTCTATAGGGGATCCTTCAAAGGCCCTGAAATAAAATTTGGTTGGTCGTTTGGGTGGCCAAGGGCCCCCTAGAAGGCTTGGGCCCCGGGCTGCCGCCCGAACTACTTATTTTGTAATCCAATACTGTTCCTTGAGTAAGTGTTTTCTTTCTAGAAAATCTCAATAGTATTGGGTCATCTGATAACAAATTACATGAACAATAGCAATGTACTTACATTTTCAGTATCATAATCTCGTTCTTTGCTGCTCTCCTCACTTTTCGGCCGTCTTTTTTCAGGAACTTTTTGCAGACATAGACACGGTCAGTCTGCATCTCACGAGCCAGGCATATCTCACAAAACTCCTTCCTGTGGGACATAGTTATAGTTTATATACATACAAGCGCTAAAACCAGTGTAAAACATGACTGAAAGCACAATACTCACGCACACAGGAGCTGCCCAATCTCATACTTGTCTGTGATGTCCGAGAAGCAGTTATAGGTTTTCTCATTGCGGACACTGATGCATCCAAAAGGCATGGCCGCTACAAGAGACCAGGAAGAGTATGAGACGGGACATCACAGTGGGGAGAACATATAATACTGAAGGGAAGGGCTATTTGATAACCACAAATATATCTTTATAGCAATCAGAGCTTTATTATTCAGAAATACATATACTTATACATAGAATTCAATAATGGCATGGCAGCGGCCACCACTAGTGGGAGCTATCACTGCAGACAGGGTTATTATCTATACTGTTGCAGTAAACATGGAGCGGTCTGCAGATCCTTCTATCTTCTAATTATTTTGGGATACTGAGAAAAGCTGAACTAAACTGAACTACTTTACCAAAGCAAGAAGCTTGGACTGTTTTTGGAAGTCCTAAAGACTTTTATGGAGGGAGAAACAAGTCCCAGGGAAGGGAACAGCCTCTATTAGGCTAATTTCTCACTACCGTATCATCCTCTGTTCCTTACAACCATTACAAAAAGTAAAGAACAGCAGTTTAATGTATCAATTAAAAATCCCATTGACAGCAATGTAAATTTTATGTCTGTTACATTCTGCTTTGGCTGGTATCCGTTATCCAGGCGTTATTTGGACTGAAAAAATGACGGAGACTGCAGTACTTTTCCTCTGTTTGAAAAAAAAAAAAACCTGGATAACGGATACCTGCCACACGGATGACATAAAATTTACACTGATGTCAACAGGATTTTTAATTGATTGATTGATTAATTTAACCTATACATTAAACCTCCGTTCTTTACCTTTTTTAACGGAAGTAAGGAACGGAGGTTTTAACGGTAGTGTGAAATTAGCCTAAGGGTTTTAAATCCGTTTTGAAACCATTTTGAATCAGTTTTTAAGCAAAAAGCATGCGTTTTGCTTAAAAACGGGCCAAAAACTGATTCAAAATGGATTCAAAACACCATGTGTGGCATCACCCTTAGGCATTTATGGATCCCGTGGATCCTCATAAATCTCTAGCAGAGATTTGGAGCTTAGTAACAGAAAAACAGAGTTCTGCTTCCTAAGAAATATGCATTTAGATATAAAAAGGCCCCAAATTTAAGACACTATTACATTTTTAATTGTACAACTCATTAAAGCCAAAATGTCTAATGACCTGTTACCCAGACTTACCTTTATTCTCTGACTTACCTTTCACCTCAGCGTTGTTGCCATGGATGCCTCACAAAGCCATTGATTTCTAATGGTGTTTTCACATTGGCTTGTATTTTCACTGATCCATTGTACGTGGAAACAAATTATGAAACATCCTATTTTATTCACGTATGCGGATCACGGAAAGCAATAGAAATCTATGGGTCTGCAAAAAAAAGCTGACGCAGCCTCATCAGTTTTTTTTGTACACCAAAATTTTAAAAGGCTGGCAAAACTGATGCATTATGGAGACGAAACGGAAGAAAAACGGTGACAAAACAGATGCGCAACTGAAGCTGAACATCAACGCCAAAGTGAAAAAGCCCTAATACTGGCCACTCCGCTGCAGCCCTTGTATACCATCTAGAGTGGAGGTAAGGCGGACTATAAGGCGCACAAAAAATCCTTTGATTTTCTCAGAAATCAAAGGTGCGCCTTCTAGTCCAGTGCACCTTATATATGAACCGTACTTACAGACAACAGCTGCCTTATACTGTGCACAGGTCTGCCACCTGCTGGTCATTCATCCTTAGAATCCGGTGCGCCTTATAATCCAGTGCGCCTTATATATGAAATAGACGTTTTAGCAGCCATTTATTGATGGTGCGCCTTATAATCCGGTGCGCCTTATAGTCCGAAAAATACGGTAAATGATCTTGAACATCTCCTTTAGGGCTCTTTCACATTGGTGTTAATGTTCAGCTTCAGTTGCGCATCCATTTCATTTTGTCTCCGTTGTTTCTCAGTTTTGTCTCCGTAATGGATTAGTTTAGTTTCGGTATCCGCCAAAAAAACTGAAGGTTAAACATTGGTTTGAGAAAATCAGCCTCATCAGTGAAAACAACGGATGTTGCATCCGTTTTTTTTTTTTTTTTGCGGAATCCATAGACTTCTATTGCCTTCCGTGATCCGCATCCATGAAAAAAATTAGGATATTGTTTTCCACGGACAACGGATCAGTGAAAAACAACGCCCATAGAAAACACCCACAGAAATCACCATGGATGGGAAAAACAACGCAAATGTGAAAGAGCCCTTAAGGATATTTATCCATAAGACAAACCACTCGAATTTAGGGCATCTTCGAGGTAAACCAGTGGAAAGGTTGAGATGTCCTCTCTCTTTCTCATCATCAGACCATCATAATGTTTAGTAAGACTTTATAATGCACAGATAATAACAATATCCTTCCATGAAAATCCGGAGCTTACATCAACATTCCCAGTAAGTTATTATCTGAATGTCCATGTGATCGGTGGGGGAAGGGCAGCTCTGAAAGTAGAAACCCAACCTAATCAAAGTCTTCACATTCACAAAATGCCACTTTCTACCGACTGACACCCATTAAAACCCTGCCCCGAGTTATCTCTTCTCAGTGTAAAAAAAAGAAAAGTTTTCATTAAAAATGTATAAATAATATCAAAAAGACAGATAACTGTGATCATAATGAATCCCGAATAAGTGAGTCCTATAACGAATACCGTTATTCTGCCCTAATGGTATCAAAGAGCAAAGTGAATGATATAATGGGATCGTCTACTAGTTACATTTAATGATGTGTGACGAGGGTCTCGGGACTAGGTGTCTTAGCTCCCAGCCATCTGCAAATTACAATGTTGCACAGTTTTAGAACTTTGTTAATATACATTTAATTATTCATTGTAACTTATATTATTGAAGGGATTTTTTCCTGCAGAGCTCAACCCCCTCCCCCTGCAGACCTTATACATCCAGAAAGTTATAGGTCTTATCCAAGACATAGTGTAAGGTTATGTCTCTCTATAAGACCCCCAAGTGTAATGCACCATTCATACTGTTTTAAGTTGTGAACACTTCATGGCCCAGGAGCGACCTCCAGGGGGTATGGCCCTTTTTAGGGATATGTATGCAAAGCTGATGAATGCAAAGAGACCTGGTTTTTATAACAGTTGCTGCGGCTCCAAATCTGGTCCTGTAACCTGAGCTTCATAGGGCGTCAATATGAGCAAGTGCAGAACAGATGGACCAAATACAGATCACTGCACATACTGTACACGTCTTGCACTATTGCTGTCACGGCACACATGGGCTGCGTCCTATCCTGCCGCTGCACACCGTCTGTTCAGATACGTATATCTTTTATCCAACCTTTCAAAATCTACTAGACCCTTTAAACTGAAAGTTGTTAATGGAGGAAGGGGGTCAATCACAGTGTCCTGTGCCTCTTGGTCAAAGATGCTTACACAAGCTTTTGTGTCCCATTAGGACTTATTCACACATCCATTTTTTATAGATCTATGCTCTCACCGTTTCCCACATTGCATGTAATGGTTATATATAGACATCCATTATTTTTCATGGGTCTGCAAAACCCACATCAAGCCATCCATTATAAAGGCATGTAAATCAAGGAGAGCACATGGATGATTTTCACGTGTTTACCACAATACAAAGGATTTAGTTTTGTTTATTTAAAAAAAAAAATTCTGATACGAAAAATGTATCAACCCTGGATAACAAAAATTCCATAGGTTCAGTAGGATTGTATGTTGTAAATGGAATGTACTGACAGCATACCGTGTGAATAAGACTGAAGAATGGTAGAAGACATGTTTTCTTACACTATACTATCATTTTTATTGCAGATTATTGGGCCAAAACCAGTAGCAGATTCCAAAGGAATATTAAAATAATATTTTAAGAAGGTGAAAAGTGGCCGAAAAAAGTGGATGCATCTGGCTGGACAGGAGAGCTGAGGCATGTACTGTGTCACCTAAATATACTTATATTTTTATAATAGGCGTAGGGAGCCCAGTTTACTAGGTGTTCTGTAAAATAGTACAATATCATAACAATATAGTGAGCAATTGCCATGTATTATGTATAAGATACCCAAATACACCTAAATAGTGCTACCACTGAGTACCTGACATAACACTACCATGATAGGAGTGCCCTACAGTGCCCAAATTAAAAAAAAAATAAAAAAGATAATATATATATATATATATAAATATTACACTGAATGGAGTGGTACAAAAATGCCACCCTGCATCCAATTCTACTAAAAGTTTAAGGGAAACCTACCATGAAAATCCATCATGATAAACCAGGGACACTTACTCATAGATCCAGGCACTGCAAATGTAGTCATTTTGTTATATTTGTTATATATGGCCTCCTTCCTACTATAATAGATTCCTTCCTGCTGTAGCTTCACAGGCTATTACACTGTCCCCCCTTCCCCCTGTTCCCTCAGCACTTCCCCCTCCCTCTGCCCGCTGTAATCTCACACAGTGGGAGGAGGGACGTGCTTCTGCACAGAGTAACAGCCTGTTAAGCTGCAGCAGAAAGGGGCTCTGGTAATGCCTAATAGCACTTCTGACTATTTATCATAGTTTTAAATATTGATTTTAGGATTAAGCATACCATGGATAATAGATATAAGACCACAGTCACAGTGCCCCGACCTATGAGTAAGTGGATTATCATAATGCATTTTGATGGTAGATCATTTAAATGCAGTTCTCTGATAATGCCGCCATCCAGTAAATAGTTACATACGGCACCAAGCTATATTACTATACAATGTTGGTACTTTTGATGATAAGGTGGGTGGTAGAGGTTCCTCCTGTATTGTGGTCCAGGGTTCAGGTCTAACGAGAGGTTAATTTTACCTTTTCTATCACAGAATCACTGTTTTATCCATATAATTGAGGAAATTGTATAAAATCAGTCTAACATGAAAAGCTTCTGTGAGCAGTGTAGCTTCTAATTAAATCAGAGAACGCTCTCAGTCGCATGAAATATGTTACTCGCCAGAACGCAACAATTAAACCTGCAGTCAAACGTCTCCTTCTAGGTGACAAAAAGCGAGACATAAAAGCAATTAAAACGGAATTCTAAATTCTGGGAAAGGAAAATGACCTTATATAAATGTATAGGGTAATACATCGGGGGATGATGTGCCAAACGTATCTGCCTAAATCAGCCAATCACATTCCAGCTGTAATGAGGCGGCCATAGATCTGATAATCACTGATAGTCGCACTGTGGGTACTGATAATCAATTTATCCCAGGTAGTTACATAATTATATACTATGTATGAAAATGATCTGTTTCCATTCATGTAAAATTAATGCAAAATCCATTGGGTGTAAAACGTCGCCCTAATGAGCTGTTAGATGAGAGATGGAAACGGTAGAAGTAATTTCCCACATGTAAACCTGATATTACTGCAGGAATTAGATTCTCTTTTGTTACACATAACACATGTATACTTCTTTAACACACAACTCACTTCTCAAACATAGGGATGGTTGGCTTGTGGGTGAATCTAAAATGCACTCTGACCTTTACAGGTGAACTTACTGTGACCTCCTCTAAACTTTTGGTTCCACATGTCCAACTGTTCAATGAGGTTGAAAGCACAAATCACAACAGGTGGTTGCTCCATAATGAATCGCCCAATACATTTCTTGCTTCAATTAGAATTGGTATTTAAACAGTCCTCCTTATCATGCAGTTCACAATGGCGCACTTTTACTTACCTGGTCCTGTCGCGATCCCGCGGCGCGTTGTCCAACGCTGATTCGGGTCTGCCGGGATTCATTAAGGTCGTTCACCCGATATCCAGCAGGTGTCGCTGCTGCGCCAAGGTCCGCTGGAGTTCACCTTCTTCTTCCTGGAGCATGTGAGTGATTGATCTTGCATCACAAATAGTTTTTTAAATACCGCGGTTTTCAGAATCCTCTGCGTGAAAGCCGGTGCCGATGCACCACAATCTGATCACGTGCACCAAAATCCCGGGGCAATGCGGCGCAAAACGGAAATATTCGAGAAACCCGACGAAAATGCGGCATTCGGACCCTTAGTAAATGAGCCCCAATGTGCCAGAAATGGCCACTGAGCTTAGAGAATCAGAGAGTCATGTGAAGATTGTAACAGAAATACAGAGAGACTGGAAGAGTCACAGAAAGGCAGCGAAGTGCATGTCCTTTAGTTTCATTCCACACTGAGGACAGCTTTGGTGTGAACAATGCCCGGATGATGAATGCCAAACAACTCCAAGCACATTAAAGGGAGGGGAAAGACACCATTCAAAACTATTTAGATCAGCATGGTCCATGTGCTAGATGACCTGCAATGGGACATGACCACACCACCAGGCACAGGAGTCATCTGCGGGGGCAGGGGCCGTGTTCATCTCTACTCCAGACCCTACCCAGAGTAGAAATAAACGTAAATTTTTTTTTTTAAAAACCACCAAAAATAAGATTTTTTTGCCATTTGGTCCAATATAAAATGCAATGAAAAGTAATCAAAATACCGTAAAAACAAGCTCTTATCCAGCTATACAGACCAAAAAAAAGATGCAAAAATTAAACATTTTCCCCCAGATTAGGTTTTATTAAAGTTTATTAAAATTAGTAAAACGTAAGCAAAAATATCGAAATTTGGTAGTGTGGTAATCGTACTGACCTGTTGAATAAATCTAACATTCTATTTAGGGTATACGGTGAACAACAAAAAAAATCAATTACAGAACTGATAATTTTTCTACAACCCCCCACAAAAAGAGTCAATACATTCTCAGCAATAGGGCATAGCCACCCCGAAATAATACCACTGAAAAATACATCTGCAAATAATTAGCTATGAAGCAACTTAAAACCACTAAATTCTATAGGGCAAAACTGGCAGCTGCAGGGGGCTCCTTCCCTATCGCGCCTCGCTGTGCGCCCCTACAACAAGTAATGTCCACATGTGAGGGGTCTCCGTACTCAGGAGAAATTGCATAACAAATTCGAAGAATTCAACGTATTACTGACAAAATCAGACCATTCTAAATTTCACCTTAATTTTCATTTAATTACTATGAAATATCAAGACATATCAAAAATTATGAAAACAAAAAGCAGACAACCAATTTAATTTTCTGCTTGAAAACGAGATAATTTTGAATTTTGAAAATGTCAATTTAAAAAAAAAAAAAATTCAATTTTTTCACTTTTACATTGAACAGATTATCAGGCCCAAAATTACCCACTAATGAAGTACATTCGTGTGACAAAAAAACTGTTCATAATACTTTTATAAAGTAACAAGGGGGTTAAAGGGGTATCCAGGAATCATCAATAATTCATATACAAATGGGGTCCTTAAAACTGTCACTACAACCCACACACACACACAGCCAACTCCCTCGGTCACTACACACATCCGACCCGTCCCCTCCGGTCCCAATACCCCGCCTCCCCCCGACACGACAAGAACCTTCCCCATCCTATCCCTCCCCTCCCCTTCCCCCCCGTCACTACCCCCCCACCCCTACAAGACCTTCCCCATCCGTCCCATGCCACCCCCCCCAAACACTCCCCTGTCTCCATGCCGGGTCCGCTCCCCCACCCCCAAGAGAAAACCTTCCCCTCTCCGGTTCCCTACCCCCCCCCCCCCCTTCCCCAAATCCTGTCCCTCGCCCCCCCCCACACCGTCCCCTCCGGTCACTAACACACACACCGCCCCTCCGGTCACTACACACAGCACCGTCCCCACCGGTACTACCCACACACACCGTCCCCTCCGGTCACTCACACCACAACCGTCCCCTCCGTCACTCCAACACACACAACCGTCCCCTCTGGTCACTTAAACACACACAACCGTCTCCTCCGGTCACTACAAACACCCACTGTCCCCTCCGGCATACACACACACACCGCCCCTCCGTCCCTACACACACAACACCGTCCCCTCCGGTCACTACACACACACCCGTCCCCTCCGGTCACTACACACACATCCGTCCCCCCCCTCCAGTCATTACAACACCAACACCTTCCCCTTGGTCACTTACAACACACACACCGTCCCCGTCCCGTCACTCCACAACCCACCCACCATCCCCTCCGGTCACTACCTACACACAACACACGCATTCCTTCCCCTCCGGATCACTACGAACAACACACACAAGTACCGTCCCCTTCCGGTCCCTACTATACCAACCCGTCCCCCTCCTGGTCCTACAAACATCATCACAACCCAACGTCCCCCCCTCCGGTTCATACACACACACACCCAATCACCACCTCCCGGTCCACTACCCCCCACACCGTCACCCCTCCTGACACTCCCTCACCCACACGCACCAACCGTCCCCTCCGGTCCCTCCAAACACACACCCCCTTCTCCCCAACCTTTCCGCTTACACACACCAACCCCGTCCCCTTGTCCGGTAACTACCCCCCCCCATCCTTGCCCCCTTCCGTACTCCCCTCCCCACACCAAGCACCGGCCCCTCCCGCTCTCTCCACACACCCCGTCCCTCCGCTCACTACAAACACACACGCACACACGTCCCCTCCCGGTCACTACACACACACTCACCACCATTCCCACCCCGCCGGATCACTACACACACGAAACACTACACCTTCTCCACCACGGCTCGGTCACACACACACACCCGTCCCACTCCGGTCACTACACACACACCACACCAACAGGAGAGACGTCCCTCCGGTCACTACAATACACAATCACCTCCCCTCCGTTCCCCCTCACTACACACACTCAAACAAATGGACCGTCCCCTCTGGTTCACTACACACACACATCTCGTTTTCCCCCCCCGGGTGTCACTTACACAATCACTACCGTTCCCCCTTCCTAATCACACTACACAACATACACACCGTCCCCGAACCTCCGGTCACTACACCACACACACTCCACACACGGCACTACAACGACCTCCCCTCCGGTCCACTTACACAACACACACACGTCCCCTCCGGTCACTACAAAACCACCATCCCGTCCCCTCGGCACTTCTTACACAACACAACACAACCACACTCTTCCCCTCGGTCCTACTACACACACACAGCAGTCTCCCACTCCGGGTCCCGACCACACACAACACACCCCACACTAAAAATACACCACAACCGTCCCCTCCGGTCACTACACACACATCACATACACCGCCCCCTCCGGTCCCTACACAATCACACACAGCCCCTTCCCCCTCCCGCTCACTACACACACACCTCAAAAGCCTTCCCCCTCCTTCACTTCGCCAACACCCCAGACAGCCTCCGTCCACCCCGCGTGTTATCCTGTCCTCCCTACCCCCCCCTCCCCCAAAGGTGCACCCACCCAACCTGTACCCATCCGGTCACTACACACACCCCCCGGTAATACAACCCCGTCCCCACGGTCACTACCCCACCGTCCCCTCGTCCACGTACCACAACACGTTCCCCATCCGGTAACCACACAAACGCGTCCGTTACACCACACGTCCCTACGGTCCCTACACATCACACCGTTCCCCTCCGCATCACGCCACACACACTCACCGTCCCATCCCCCCGGTCCCACTACACACAACACACAGCCCGTCCCCTCCGGTCACTACCACGCACCACCGTCCCGTACTACACCCCGTCCCCTCCGGTCACTACACACATCACCGCGTTCCCCCTACGGTCACTACACACACAACACCCAGCCGTCACACCACCGGTCCTACGACACACATTCCAACAACCTTCCCATCCGTCACTACACCCACACCAACCGTCCCCTCCGGTCACTAACACACACACCCGTCCCTACCGGTCCACGACAAAACCCGCACACCAGTCCCCCTCTCCGGTCACACACACAACACCCGTCCCCGTCCGGTCACTACACACACACACCCACCGGTAAACAACAAACCAACTACACGGTCCCCTCCGGTCCCTGTAAATAGTTCATGTCCCTTCTCTATACTTGTGTACGGAGGCACTAGTAGCTGATGCACAATTAATGCAGATAGAGAACCATGTGCATAAATAACACATTTAAACATTTACAAACACTCGGTTATTGCACATGCTGGCTGCGCTTCCTTTGCCATCTTGCCCTGGCATCTTCAGAGAACTTGACGAGCGGGGGTTGGGCATTGCTGTGCGCTCCTCCTCAGGACGACATTGACATCGAAATGCAAAAACATCTGGAGAGAAGAGCAAGAAATATGCTTAACAACTAACTAAGTGATTATACACATAATCAACCTGATTGATATTAACAAACAACTATCACCATCATAGTTTAGGCCAGAGCCGGTCACGTGGTGCGCTGGCCCTAGATCCATACCAACTAGGAGACACATCACCATACAAGCTTAGAAAAATGGACTTGGAAGACATTGGGGGCTTTACTAAGGCCCAATCGCGTTTTTCCGACGGGTTATTATCTACAAAAAGACATGTGGATCTTTGATTACAGACAGTCATCCATACACTATACAGCACTGCAGCCTGGGGATCTCACCAGAGGTCTCGCTCCCTGCTCTGTAAAGCAGAAGTGACGCTCCCTGAGACTGCCACTGCTGACAGACTTGATCCCGGGGTGCCCTGCTGGCAGAACCACAATAATTTGATATTGATCATCTATTCCAAAATTGTAATCAACAGAGTAGAAATTCAGAATATTTCCAAATTGTTTTAATCTCTTTTTAGTAACTTTTTGACAGTTTTTATAACTGAAAAACAGTAAACAACCTCTGATATGAGAGGTGGGACCCGGGTGATGGAGCAGCGTGCCGGCTGAATCCATAGGTCTCTTACACGTTGTTGAACATTGCACATTAACACCTTTTTCATAAAATTGCTAACCAATCTATAAACATAAATGAAGTAAAGTGGGGAGGAGGAATGGACAAAAGGTTTGAGGAAGTTAAAAGAATTGGGGGCAGGACACGGTGGTTTGTTCCTTGAAATGAGAATGTAAAATATTATAGAAGTAGTTGCACATGTACCTGTACGGTCTTTTCGGTCTTTCCAAGGTTCCAAAGTCAACGAACTTTGTCCTAATGTCCAGTTCCCAATGGATAACTTTTCATCTTTTATATATTACCTGTTTATTTATTGAAAAAACTTGTATACCATTTGTTTAACATAAAGCACAATCTGTTATCAACAGTGATATGGGGAGGCCGACCGCGGCCATCACAACAGATCACTTCAATATGTCTTTAGTCATGTGCAACATAGTATACATTACAATATAAATCACCAATGAGTACACATAGGACAACACACAAGGAAGTAAACAAAAGGAAATGTTTGCATCCATGGAGGCCAATCCATTTCATTGACGCTGTCAGTGACTATGTTTATATGCTGTATTCTGTATCTGCTACTGTTGTATAAGTTTGTCTATAGTTGTTATGTATGTATGATTATATTGTTGTATTACTGCTGTATGTTTAAGCTGTGTGTGGTAATATATGGGGCATCATTTACTAAGGGTCCGAACAGACACACGCACTTTTGGGGTTTTCCGATATATTACCGTTTTGCAACGAATTGCCCCGGGATTTTGGCGCACGTAATCGGATTGATTTGGCCATTGGCGCTGGCTGCATGCAACAGAAATCAGGGGGCGTGGCCGGCGGGACAACCTGACGGATTTGGACAAACTGCAGCATTTAAAAAAGTTTTTATGTCCAAGAATCAGCCCACCTCACATGCACCAGAAGAACAGTCAACTCCGTGGACCTCTGGGCAGAAGCGACACATGCGGAATCGGGCGCCACTAGGTTAGTGAATCACGCGACCTGAAACCTCGTCGGACAACCGCACCGGCGGATTGTGTCGGGACTGGGTAAGTAATCTGCCCCATATGTCACTAAAGGAGGTCTTCTCCTTTACAACTTCCATAAGGGTGGGGGTGTCTGGACGCAGCTATTGAGATCTTTAACAGAACGTTTTTCTCAGTGGTTCCAAATATGGGTGTTCTGGATGTAATCGAGGGTCTTCAATTAATGGTAAGAGGGTGGCACGATATTTTCACGCCGGGACCTAGGGGAAGGGCTCCTTTCTGGATAGACGGCCAGACCTTGTAGTGGATAGAGCCGGTAACGGGTCATATACTAAGGGCCCAATCACGGTTTTCCGTCGGGTTACCCGAATTTTATAGCTTTTTCGCCGATTTTCCCTGAATTGCCCGGGGTTTTTGGCGCACGTGATTGGATTGTGGCGTCTGGCGCCGGCGTGCACGCAACGAATGGGGAGGGGGGCATGGCCGCAGAAACCGACGGATTTCGGAAAAACCGCGTATTTTTTAAAAAAAAAGTGTCGCGGACACCGCTTACCTGCACCGCAAAGGCGGATCGTGACTCTATCAACCTTCAGTACCAGCATTGACACCTGGTGGACACGGGGTGCACAACCTTAGTAAATGCCGGAAGACCGAACCTCCACAGAGAACGCGCCGCTGGATTGCGTACGGACCGGTAAGTAAATCTGGCCCTATATGTTATTTGAGTATGAGGTATTCCCACACGGCAAAACCTTCCAAGTGTGAGTAAGAAGAGAACCACGAGGGCTCCAATTTTCCCAATTAAAAAAAAAAAAAAATAACACACATGGAAAACTCGATGGCTGTTCATGTAGTAAGGTTGTGCACTTTAAGAAATGCTCTGAAGGAATGATTAGACTATTACAAACCATTTCTCAAAGGCGGACGGTCTATAATTCTCGCTGCTGAAGGATCTATAAATGTGTAAAATATATTGCAAATAAGCGGCGCGGGGAATTAGGTTTTTGTCGCAATTTTTTCTCAATAAACAATGTAAAAAAAAAAAACTTATCGCCCTAAGCCGGGACCATCAATATTCTGCAATTGTCATGTGCTTCCTCATGGACGAGGCCGGGCAAGATATAATCCAGTGTAATGTAATAATTAGGCGGTCAGGATAAGATGCTGCCTGTCAGGGATAATTGCGTGTCTCCACATTGATTGTTGAGGATAACTGCGGGACTGTTCCCATTCTCACTATACATCTGTACAATACTGCAGTTACCATTGTGCTAAAGTGAGCATCATGTGGTGATTGTGAATGTAGTCATTAACATTATGATATTAATATAATTATTAGGGGGATAGAAACCTTAGCAAAATGGAAGGCCTTATTCATAGTAATATTCCTGACATAGGGGGATATTATAGTAGTTATTTGCCTGCAATAGGGGGCAGTATTTATAGTGTATATTCTTGTACATAGGGGCGTTTATAGTAGTTATTCCTGTACATAGTGGCAGTAATTATAGTATTATATATGCCGTACTATAGGGGGCATATTATAGTAGTTATATTCTTGTACATAGGGGGCAGTATTCTATAGTAATATTCCTTACATAGGGAGAGTATTATAGTAGTTATATTCCTACGAGGGGATATAGTAGTTATTGCCTATCATGGGGGCAGTATTATGTAGTTATATTCTTGTACATATGGGGGCAGTATTATAGTAGTTATATTCATTCGTACATAGGGCAGTATTATAGTAGTTTGATATTCTGGTACATAGGGGGCAGTATTATAGTAATATTCTGTCAATAGGGGGCAGTTTATTGTATTCTATTCTTGTACATAGGGGGTATAATTATGTAGTTATAGTCTTGTACATAGGGGGTACAATATTAAGTTTAGTTTATATTCCTTGTACATTGGGGAGTATTATAGTAGTTCTATTCTGTACATAGGGGCAGCTGATTAGTAGTTTATATTTCTGTACATAGGGGGCAGTATTAATAGTAGTTATATTCTTACATAGGGGCATATTATAGCTATTTCTTAATAGGGGGCAGTATTATAGTAGTTTATTCTTGTACATAGGCTGGCAGTATTATAGTAGTTATATTCTTAACATAGGGTGAGTATTATAGTATCTATAGTTTGTACATATGGGGCAGTATTATATGTACGTTATATTGTTTGACATAGGGAGTATTAGTAGTTTATTCGTACATAGGGGGCAGTATTAATATTAGTTATATTCTGTACATAGGGGGCAGTATTATAGTCTTTATACATGCTTGTACATAGGGGCAGTATTATAGTATTATCGTGAATAGGGGTAGTTTA
Organism: Engystomops pustulosus; assembly: GCA_019512145.1. Classification (NCBI taxonomy): domain Eukaryota; kingdom Metazoa; phylum Chordata; class Amphibia; order Anura; family Leptodactylidae; genus Engystomops; species Engystomops pustulosus. The sequence goes on from WNYA01000116.1 coordinate 127,585, forward strand.
TATACTTATATTCGTACATAGGGGGCATATTATAGTAGTTATATTCTTGTACAGATGGGGTCAGTATTATAGTAGTTATATTCTTGAACATAGGGGCGTATTATAGTAGTTATATTCTTGTACATAGGGGGCAGTATTAGATAGTTTATTCCTGTACTAGGGGCAAGTATTATCGTATTCTATATTCTGTACATAGGGGGAGTAGTATTAATAGTATTATATTCCCTGTATATAGGGGGCAGTATTATGTTTATATTCCTTACATAGGGGGATCAGTATTAATAGTAGTATATATTCCTGTACATAGGGGGCAGTTATTATAATATTATATCAATTCTGTTGTACATAGGGGCAGTTATATAGTAGTTAAATTCTTGGACTAGGGAGTATTATAGTAGTATATAGTGCTGTTTACATAAGGGGCAGTATTATAAGTAAATTTTTTTTTGTGGGTTTTTGGGGTTGGGGTTTTTGGGGCTTGTCTTTGTCGTTTTGGGTGCGGGTTGGATGGTTGTGGTTGTTACAACCAACCAAACCCGACCCCCACACACCCCACCAACCACACTCTACCACACCCCCAAACCAACCCCCCCCCACTCCCAACCCCAAACACCACACGCCACCCCCAACCAACCCACAAACACACCACCCAACACCCCCCTCCCACCACGCACCCCCCCCCCACCCACCCCCCCCAAAAACGCATCCTTTTTTTTTTTTTTTCCCACTTTTGTTGTTTGTTATTTTTATCGAACGAACCCCACCCCCCCACCACAACCCCCCCCCCCCCCCCCCCCACACCCCCCCCAACAGCCCCCCCCCCCCACCCCACAAACCGAACAACCAACCCCACATAATAGGGATAGAGAGAAAGGCAATCCAAGAGATGATTAATTTATTTTGTCAGTCGTGAAGTCGAGTAATTTTTGTGGCTACTTGTTGGTTATGATGTTCGAGTTGTTTGTATGTGGTTTGTGGTGAATTGCATTGTTGTTTGGACACGAGGTACTTCATCTTCCCCCTCAAACATTTTTTACTAGAATATTCTGTGAGAAAAGGATGGAAAACCCATCTATCAGAATACATACAAGATTAATTACAAGCATTGATGGCAATGTCGATGTGTCCACTAATTGACATCAAGTTCATACGCCCGGCGTAGCTTTGCTGGCTCATGTAAGAGGTTAACAACTACAGCTCTCGTCTGTTCTCTGAGAGACTGGAACCTATTTTTGCTGTAGACAGTATACCAACTCATCCCTGGAGTGGACTGAACTCTTCAGACGGATATACGGGGACCAGAGGAGCAATAAAGGATTTAGGAAGGAGCGAGCAAATGAAATTAATATGGACAAGATAAGACGTGGGGATAGGGAGAAGCTGAGAGAAAGCCTACACTACGTATTGAGTCTGTGGATAACGTTAGATTTCTGTGATAGAGCATGTAATCCAGTGTTCCCACTAACCTCTAGTAAATAGGAAGAAGTATAAAAGGGACCCTGGTCAGCAGAATTGACCAATAAATCACTACTGTATGTTTGTCAGGCAACTGAACACCTTCATTTTTCATATTCTTCCATGACCCAGTGCGGTGGGCAGCATCCAGAAAATCACTTTAAAGGAAGTGTAAGTTTGGTTGTATAAAGTCAGGAGGTGGAGATTTTAACACTGAAGTCAGCTCTCTCTTCCTCAGAAAGCTAATTTCATTGGTATTGATGGTCCCTGCATCCAGAGACATCACTAACCAATCTCCTGAATTCCGATGCACAATGTCAAGTACAGAGGAGGCTCAGAGCTCCCCATCCTGACTTCATTGTTAAAACGCTCCTCCTCCTTGACTTTATACAACAAATTTACATCTCATTTCAAAATTGATTTTCAGGATGATGCACCAGCTCTGGACCATAAAAACAAAACTAAAATGTCTAAACACCCTGCCTGAAATAGTCTGTAGTGTGTTATTATAGGCCAATTACGGATGACAGGTTCCTTTCAGCTACCCAGAGCTGTAATCCTTCCCTAATATGGCCCGTATTACATATATAGGCAGTCCCCAGGTTACAACAAATGGGTTTTGTAGGTGTGGTCTTAAGTTGAATTTGTATGTAGTCGGACTGGATATTTTATATTGAACCCCAGACATTTTTTTGGTCTCTGTGAAAATGGATTTTAAAATGTTGGGTGTCATCAACTAAGGATTAATTATAAAGCTTAATTGCAGACAACCTGTAACCTGTATAGCTGATCATTGTAGCAAGGCTAAAGTACATTAAGTTACCAATTACCAGAGGTCCTTTTGTAACTAAGGGATGTCTGTAATTTGGGGTATCTTATAGGGTACCGCCTGCACTTCCAATCATATTCTCCTATCTCGTGGTGAATGGTCTTAGCTTGTCCCATGTGTGGTGTGTCCTGCCTCCTAGATTTAAAAAAGGGGTGGAGAGGAGATTAGGGGGCACATTTATTTACCAGGTCCTCACGATTCCCGCTGTGTGTTCCCCGATGAGGATTAAGTCCGGCGATTCACAAAGATCGTATGCCCGATATCCTGCATGTGTCCTTCCCCACTCATGTCCACTGGGCGTTCAACACATCTTCTCCTGGTGTATGCACACATTTTAAATGTTAAATCCTGCGGTTTTCCGAATCAGTCAGGTTGTCCGAAGAGCCACGACCCCCGATTTGTGTGATAAATGTCGGCGCGATTGGTGGCAAAAATCCGATCACGTGTCGCCAAAAACCCAGTTAAAAGCACGCAAACGGAAAAAGTCAGGAACCCAAAAAATGCGGTCCGCGACCCTTAGTACTGTGCCCCAATATCTCTAGCATTCACAACTTCTCAGGCTCGGGACTGATGCAGCTCGGGCAGACCTGGGCAAGAGCGGGGCCCACATAGGAATCCATGGGGTAAGGGGACTGTATCTAATAATCCATAGTCTTATATAAAAACCATGATGGGTGTTTGGGTATATAACTAGGGAATCATTGAACACGGAACGTTTCAAGTTCTTGAATTTTTAATGCTGCCATGTGATTTCTCTGCAAAGGGGCCCATTGAGGCTCTGTCACCCAGGGCCTACTGATAACCTGGAGCCGACCCTGCTTAGGCTTCATACACACAAAGCAAATCCTCCCACCTGAAGACAAGCCCCACCCTCAAGGTCTCCCCACTGCCCACCAGGCTCATCACTCTGTACTGTCCATATAAAACGGAACGTATCAGGCAATTTGGGACCTAACACCACTGCTTATGTGTTATTGCTACGAGTCCGCAGTCCGCCCTAGTGACCCACAAACCAAAGACTTGTCTGTACTCATGTAATGTATGTTCAGTGAGTCTGTAATGTCTATTACTCATGAGTGGTGCCTTGACACTGCATCGTGCTGTACTGAAGCCAGGGAGTGTGCCTCCACCTTATGGTCCCGTGCGTACTTATGACCCAAGGACTGCATATAGTAGGTCTCATTTGGGATTCTAAGGCCGCTGTGTTCCATTAGGACGCACATGTGTGGTTTAGTGTCCAGAATCCCCGGCCGATGCTCTTTTAGCACACGGAGAGGGAGTATTATCCTGCTTTGTGCATGCGCAGGTAATATACAAATCCGCCTACAACAGCCGGAGCAGCACGGATGATCCGTCCCAAAAAATTATGTAATTATAACTAAGAAGGACAAAGTTTCAAGTTAAGAACTTAAACGAGTCACATGGCAAACCAACCTCAGGGGTCAAAGTCATAAGACTCATTCAGAACGTCCTTGTGAATGGGCCCATCGCAGCGTCCTTGCCCCCTATATAGTAACTTATATATAAAATACAGTGTCTGCCTTATTCCCACTTCTCTATATTAGCTGAGGTTTTCAGCTCCAGTTGAAAAGAGCTTCGCTTTTACTTCAGATTTACCTAAAGTCACGGGGAGCATGTGTGGCGCAGACTGTCTCCTCTACAGCCGAAATGAACAAATTCCTTGTCTAGAAATTACCCCTATCTTCATCTACCATCTATATTAAGTCTGAGACGCTGCTGCCATCTGTGGGGCCGGAACCGCAAAAAACAGCCGAGCACACTCCATTAATAATTACAGGATCAGTAGCTAAATACCCAGCCGGGAACCCAAACACTGTAATTGGACAATAAGCCAATATATCATGGATAACAGACTCCTTTCATGTCAATCACCTGCCATTATCCACACTCACAGACTCAAACCTAAAATGAGTCATCTCCTATAAAGATCATCTAAAATCATTACCTATACAGAGACCTGTAAGAATCATCAACACATCATTATCCATTGTCCTTATAATACAATGACTGTGTCACTGTTATAATGCAAATCATAGAGTAACATAATTTGTACTATAGAATTATATAGTACTTTAGGGCAGTATTATGGTAGTTATTACTTGTACATAGGGGCAGTATTATAGTAGTTATCTTCCTGTACATAGGGGCAGTATTATAGTATTATATTACTGTACATGGGGGCAGGTATATAGTAGTTAATTCTTGACATAGGGGGCGATTATATGTTTATATTCTGTACATATGCAGTATTATGTAGTTATATTTGTACTAGGGAGCAGTTTATAGTAGTTTATAGTCTTTACATAGGGAGCAGTATTATAGTAGTTATATTCTTGTACCATAGGGGGAAGTATTATAGTAGTTATATTCCGTACATAGGGGGCATTATTATAGTAGTTATTCTGTACATATGGGAGTATTATGTAGTTATATTCTTTACATAGGGGCGTATTATAGTAGTTATATTCTTGTACATAGGGGAGCAGTATTAATAGTATTCTATTCTTGTACATAGGGGGCAGTATTATAAGTAGTTATATCCTGTCAAGGGGCATATTATAGTAGTTATTCTTGTACATAGGGGCATTATATAGTAGTTATATCTTGTACATAGGGGGCAGTATTATAGAGTTTTTATTCTGTACATAGGGGCCGTATTTAGTAGTTATATCTTCTGTACATAGGTGGCAGTATTATAGTAGTTATTCTTGTACATAGGGGGCAGTATTATAGTAGTTATATTCTTGTACATATTGGGCATATTATATATTTATTCTTGTACATAGGGAGCAGTCTTAAGTAGTTATATTCTTACAACATAGGGAGCAGTATTATAGTATTATATTCTTGTACATAGGGGCAGTATATAGTAGTTATATTCCTGTAACTAGGGGCAGTATTAATAGTATTATATCTTGTACATAGGGGCAGTATTATAGTAGTTAATTCTTGTACATAGGGGGCAGTATTATAGATTTATATTCGCTGTACATAGTGGGCATTATTTAGTAGTTATATCCTTGTACTAGGGAGCATTATTATAGTAGTTATATTCTTGTCACATAGTGGGGGGCAGTATTATATTAGTTATATCTTGTACATAGGGGTAGTATTATAGTAGTTATATTCCTTGACATAGGGGAGCAGATTATCGTAGTTATATTCCTGTACAGGGGGCAGTATTATAGTAGTATACCTGTACATAGGGGGCAGATTATAGTAGTATATTACTTGTACATAGGGGGCAGTATTATTTCCGTTATATTCCTGTACATAGGGGGCATATTATAGTAGTTATATCTTGTACATAGGGAGCAGATAATAGTAGTTATATTCTTGTACATAGGGGGAGTATTATCGTAGTTATATTCCTGTACATAGAGGGCAGTATTATAGTAGTTATATCGGTACATAGGGGGCATATTATAGTAGTTTATATTCTTGTACAATCGGGAGCATCATATATAGTTTATAAAATTCATTGCGGACATAAGGGGGGCAGTATTATAGTAGTTATATTCTTGTACATAAGGGGCAGTATTATAGTAGTTATATGCTTGTACATAGGGGCTTGCATCTATTGGACATTATTGCGTGGATATGCCATAAATGTTCAATTGAGCCAGACTAAATAGGCCACATTCATCTCCCTAAGGAGTTTTTTAGTCTTTTCCAGGATCCTGTAGATTATTACTTGGCTCATAATGATAATCTACAAATCATTATCTGTCTTCCTCAGTTTGGGAGACTGCAGAGTATCACCAGTCGTTCATTCTCTGGAGAAAACCGATGTTGAGAAAATCCATTTCTTCCTCAATGATCACCTGCTGGTCATTATTCACTATCTGGGGCCCGTGGGATGTGATGTGATATTTCTCTGATCTTCTCTCTGCCTAGATTAAGAAGCTGAAGATACATGTTTGTAATTTTCTTGGGCTTTAATCACATCATATCAGAAACCTTTACATGGAATCCTTAAGATGAACATATTATGGACCTGTAGCATTATTAGTATTTGTTAAAGTGTTCATGACTGTAAATTATTACATACTTGGAGTTGCCTGTAACTTTTATCTTGGTCAATACGGATGATCCATAGATGATCCATTATGTGGCCTTTTAACTCACAGAGACCTGCCCATGTAATTGGCCTTCACTCCACTAATGACCACTCAGAGCCCCATCCCAAGAATATGACTGTTCCCTCATTTACAGATCATTAACCGCTCACTTTATCTGTAGAATAACATGAAATAATGGAACATGTAAAACAATTACCTACAGCTCATTATCCATCTCATCTAGATGGTGATCCAAGCTATAGCAATCTAAAAAGCCAAAGCCTTCTCATCTAGACCGATCCTATAATAACCATCCAATGACTCTAGAATAAGGTGCATAATAATAATTTCACGGATAATAACCTTCTAATAATCATAACTCATATCACCCTATTAACAAGATTTCCAGAATGTACTCAAATTCTGTGAAATATAATGTAATTACATAATAATCTAGTGACCATTATAAAAATTAGGATGATCTAATAATACTGTCGAATATTCCATATATAATCTTTTTCTATAATAAGGATTCTGATCTATCCTTTCTATATAGAAATTACATAATAATTATTTGTGATCATCCTCAATTCCTACAATGGGAGCTTTAGAGTATCACAAGCGTCCAGTGATCATTATCTATACAGTCTAGAATGTTATCTGATATCATTTCATAACTGAATAATCTAAATATCACTTTCCATCTTCTGTAGAACCTCAAATTTGGGTCTAATGCAATAAGGAGCCGGTAATAATAATCCTATGATCATCATCTAAACTCTGTGGAACTAGTTCTAAATTTGTGAAAATTCATTCAATAATCTTCCTCTCCAGAACGAAACTTCAGATAATAACCAGCTCATTATCACCTCCCATTCTCTCTAGAACAGCATCCTCAGAATAGAAACTAATTATATATTAATCAGTTAATGATCACCCTCCTAGAAGCAGATCATCAGGGCCTGTACATGGTGCGGTCCGGCTCACATCACATCCTCTAGTGTCCAGGTTGTATCCGTATCTGTACTTGCTATTTGGAAGTGTGACCTAACACAACCAGGTTTTGATCAGGTCTTTGATTCCTTTACTGAGACTAAAATCAGGAGAAGATTAAAAAAAAGAGGAGGGGTAGCGCCTGCTCTTCATCCTCTCTTCCTCTCAACTATCTATATCCGGCAGATTTGGCACATAAAAGATACAGTATGAAGTATGGTCTCTTATTTTATCAATACATCATACTTTCTGTAGAGCGATACCTGCAGTAAAGACCTCATATGTTTAGTAATTTACAATCTTATAGACCGGTATAGTGTCTTCTTAACAAATCATCATCCATCTTCTCCAGGACATGATAACAATGTCCTATCCCAATAACCAGAGTCCACCTTCTCTAGAATAAGATCTTCAAATAAAACCATGACTGTCATCCACCAGTTCTAGAAGAGGATCTTCAGAATATAACTATGTAGCTGTGAATCATTGGAATACTCCAGTACTGTAACACTGTTACAAAATATAACATTCCAATGCTCAGAATCCACCATCTCTAGAAAAGTATCATCAGAATATCAGAAGATGACTAATTCATCTTCTATAGAACAACTACAGCTGTGTGTTATTCCACTTGTTATAAAGTAGAAAATCTTCAGAATACAATAGTAACAATCCTGTTATCGCCTTCCCCTCTCCTCAGAATATAACTAGCCTTGTAATGATCTTCCATCCTCTCTTGCTCGTGGCCTTCAGGGTACAAGACTATTGTACAATAAATATCCTTCTACAACATGTTTTTCACAATACAAACTAACTTTCTAATATTCTAATGATCATCATCATCCTTCTTCTCCAGAACATGGCCTTCGGGGTACAATCTTATTCCACAGTGATACCCTAATCATCTTCATCCATCCTCTCCTGACCAAGATCTTCACTAGAGTGGGATCTACTGGGGATAATTTATTTGTTATATTAAGCGTGTAATGATCCCCATACATCTCCTAACAATAAGGTAAGTCTTGTTCCTTCAGCAGAGCTGAGTCCTTCCATGGTTAAAACTCAGGTCTTTGGGAGTAGAAGGAGCCATAAGTCTTTATATAACTCCTTTGCAGAAGCACAGATCTGGAGGGCAGTGAGTCTCCAAAATAACCTTACGATGGAGCATCCAGGATGCGGTGTCTGGTAAACACATGATATCTGTATGAAAACCTGCAGGGGATTTTTTTCACTATCAAAAAATATCTCCATCGAGTAGATCAGAAAACCACAAAGCATTATGTGAAGTAGAGCTGGGATTCAAAGCGTTCAACGTTTCCCAGTCAAAGCCGAACTGGGACGAGCAGATCCACCAGCTACAAAGCCCTACCATGGAGATGAAAGCCATATATTCCACGTCGCTCGCAGATATTTATAGTATGAGTTATATGCAAGGTGGATGTGTTTGCTTAATGGTTTCGCTAGCAGCCGGCGCATCTGTGAAGCATCTACAGACGTCTGCGTGCTATGTCCCTGCTCACTTTACCAACACCGCTCCGTCTCGCTAATTAGTGGCATCATAGACAATTATATAATGCAGACTGAAGCGCCTCTCCACCCAAATATCAATTAGCCTACTGTATATCATCGCCTCTGTTAGCCATGCTGGTCACAAGAAGGGGGGATATGGTTTCAGCAATGGCTCTTTACACGAAGAGGTAGTTACACTTTAAAGGGGTTTTAAACATTCATTATGTACTGATCATTATGTGATTGTGGTGGTCCGACATGTGAACCCCAACACTGATCCCTCCCCCATACATACAACCATATATCTTTGCTGTGTGTGAGCTGTAACTTAAAGGTTTTTTTTCGGCTAGGACAGGGCCCCTTTAACTTTAGGATTCTGGAAACCATTCAGTGAATGGGGCAGCTCTGCTTCTACTTATGTAAAGGGGTTGTCCAAGCCATTAAAAAAAACATTGTGCATTGTCTGACGAGGATTCGGAGCTGCCGCGATTCACCAAGATCGTGCGTCCAATTTCCTGCATGTGTCGCTTCACAGCTGAGGTCCCCAGAGTTCACCTTCTTCTTCCCGGTGCATGTAAGTGCATGGCTTGCGGCACAATTTGAATTTTAAATTCTGTGATATGTCCGAATTAGTCGGGTTGTCCGACGGCCACGCCCCCCGATTTGTGTCGCATGAAAGCCGGCGCCAAAGCGCCATAATCCGATCGCGAGTGCCAAAAACCCGGGGCAATTTAGAGCAAATCAGAAATAGTCGGGAAACCCGGCGGAAATGCGTCCAGCCGACCCTTAGTAAATGTGCCCCGTTGGGTTGAAAAACTAAAAATACAATCAAATATGTGTGTGTGGCAAATATTTTTTAAAAATCTATCCAATGATACCAAACTTAAAAATCTTAAATGGGAACCTCCATTTTTTATTACAGATTCAGATTTTGGTGATATCTAGTGAGCAGCAGTTCTGTGGGCGGAAATGCCTTGTTGATGCCAGAGGTCAGAGGAGAATGGGCAGACTGCTTCGAGCTGATAGAAAGGCAACAGTGACTCAAATCGCCACCCGTTACAACCAAGGTAGGCAGAAGAGCATCTCTGAACGCACAGTACGTCGAACTTTGAGGCAGATGGGCTACAGCAGCAGAAGACCACACCGGGTGCCACTCCTTTCAGCTAAGAACAGGAAACTGAGGCTACAATTTGCACAAGCTCATCGAAATTGGACAGTAGAAGATTGGAAAAATGTTGCCTGGTCTGATGAGTCTCGATTTCTGCTGCGACATTCGGATGGTAGGGTCAGAATTTGGCGTCAACAACATGAAAGCATGGATCCATCCTGCCTTGTATCACCGGTTCAGGCTGGTGGTGGTGGTGTCATGGTGTGGGGAATATTTTCTTGGCACTCTTTGGGCCCCTTGGTACAATGCCACAGCCTACCTGAGTATTGTTGCTGACCATGTCCATCCCTTTATGAGCACAATGTACCCTGTAACATCTGATGGCTACTTTCAGCAGGATAATGCGCCATGTCATAAAGCTGGAATCATCTCAGACTGGTTTCTTGAACATGACAATGAGGTCACTGGACACAAATGGCCTCCACAGTCACCAGATCTCAATCCAATAGAGCATCTTTGGGATGTGGTGGAACGGGAGATTCGCATCATGGATGTGCAGCCGACAAATCTGCGGCAACTGTGTGATGCCATCATGTCAATATGGACCAAAATCTCTGCGGAGCTTCCAGCACCTTGTTGTATCTATGCCACGAAGAATTGAGGCAGTTCTGAAGGCACAAGGGGGTCCAACCCGTTACTAGCATGGTGTACCTAATAAAGTGGCCGGTGAGTGTATATAGTCTATTGTATCCCTCTTATTCTACTGCAGGGCCCAGGGAGATCTACTGTATAGGCTCTCTGAGAAATGTATGGAGGGTGTGGGTCCTTTACATCCTTCCAGGTACTTCTTTATGGGAACCCTCTCTGTTACACTGACACTCCCAGTGACACTCCCACTTGTGTGACATGGCTTCTGTACTGACCATATTATATCATTCGTGTAACAATCCAGAAATAACAATTTATTGGATACAATGGGCCACATTTATCACTTCTGTGCGCCTAAGTGTAGTAGTTGCGCCTAAATTCGGGCGCACTGTTTTGCCAGAATTATCACAAGCTACAACCATCTGTGATAAGTATATTTTCTGCCTCTTATTAATCACTTTACTTTAACACAGTTTAGGCGCAGTTTAGGCGCAATGTTAGATTCGGGCAGTTACATGTGATCCTGCTACAAGCTCCTCTCTGCTTCTCCCACATCCCAGAATGAAGATAACACTCACAGCAGCACCCAGGTGTGTGACACCCAGCACCCAGTGACCTCCTCAGCAGCACCCAGGTGTGTGACACCCTGCACCCAGTGACCTCCTCAGCAGGGGCTTCTCCTAGAGGGGATCCCCTAGTGCTGGTCTCCTGCTGCACCCCTGTAATTCTGCACAATATCCCCCTCAGACACTGTGCAGAATTACATGGGGGACACTTGTTTGTAGTATCTGCAAGCTTCTCTTGCTCTTGCTGTGAGCTCAGCGTTTTGCAGAATATTTTGTCCACCAGTATCGCGGCCACGCCCACGTCTCCTCGTATTCATTCATGAGAATTCAGTAGCTCATCTCCATCCACCTGTGATTAGGCGCCGTTTCAGAATTCAGTAGCTCATCTCCATCCACCTGTGATTAGGCGCCGTTTCAGTCGCAACCCGGAAGTGACATGCACGACCTCAGGCGCAGACCGGAAGTGACGTCACAATGGGAGTGCGCATGCGCTCTGACAATGGAAGGTAACGGCGGCCATTTTTGGTCAGGGCAGACCTATTCCAAGAGGTATCGGGATGTGGAGAAAATGTGAAAATGCGCATATAGCATAATAAACATTGTAGGAACGTTAGTGGTACCTGTGGTGAGTACTTATAGTGATCTCACTCTATGGTCTACCACCCATCCGGGGCGGAGCTGATCAGAGTGACCAGCCCGTTCCCTTTAGGGATTACGGTAGTGGTACCCAAGTCCAGAAGAATAAAAAGATAACAATCCCACCTCGGTTCAAATGCAAGTAATGGTGGTGAATGGAGAGAGAGAAGAAAAAATTTTTTTGGTGGAGACGTGGAGGGACGGTCGTCACTCAGATGGGGGTGGTGATATACGATAAAATCTAATATAAAAGAAAAAGAAAAGCATATTAGAGAGGACATAAGGGTATCTCCCGGGGGTCATTTACATTTTTGAATTTCGAAAAATAAGACATGCGGTATACAATTCAAATGAGACCATATATGAACTGATAATAACTCAGATGATACTTGTAAGATTGTATTCTATGTTCAGACCATAAGGTTGTAAGGTATTGAGTCGATGGATCCACATAAGTTCACGTTTTCGCAGTAACAAACTTCTGTCACCGCCTCTTCTCAGAGGGGGGACATGGTCAATGAGGGTGAAGCGTAATTGAGAGTCAAGATGTCCAGCCTCACAGAAGTGTCGGCTGACAGGTAAGTCACGTTTGCCTTTTCTGATGGTGTATTTGTGATGTGTGATTCTCACCTTGAATTCATTGGTAGTTTCCCCAATGTATTTCAGGCCACATGGGCAACTAAGCATGTATATTACAAATTCGCTATTACATGTCAGGTAATGACGTATTTTGTAGGTGCGTCCAGAGTGAGAAAAAGTTTCTCCTTTTATCATTAAAGAACAATTTATGCAAGATCTACAAGGGAAGCTACCTGTACGGACATTACCTAGTAGCCCCCTTTGGACTGAAGTTCTCAATGGTCCAACGTCGGACTTGACAATGCGGTCACCAATGTTTCTGGCACGGCGATAGGACAGTAATGGGGGATTTCTGTACTCAGGGACGCCAGATGGTTCTCTGGACAGAATGCCCCAATGTTTTTTTACAATTGATGCGACCTGGTTGCTTTTGTCTGAAAACGTTGTGATAAATGGAATTCTGGTCGGGCCCTGCGTCTTATTTTTAGGAGATAGAAGATCATCCCTGTCCCGGCTGTCAGCTAAACTCATGTTTTTGTAAAGGATCTTTTTGGGGTAGCCCCTCTGTATGAATTTTTTAGTCATTTTTTTGGCATTGTTAATGTATTTTTCACCCGTGCTGGAAATCCTCTTGACTCTGAGGAATTGGCTCAGAGGCAGGGAATTCAGCATCGGACGTGGATGTGCGCTGTCATAACGGAGTAAGGTGTTTCTGTCCGTGGGTTTTGTATAGAGGTCAGTGGATAGTATGTGGCCTTCACGTGTAACCGAGACATCTAGAAATTGGATATTTGTGTCGGAATGTACAACGGTAAATTTTATATCTTCATCAATGGAGTTTAAAAACAAATGAAAGGCAGAGAGGTCTTCTGGCGTACCTGTCCATAGGAGGAAGACATCGTCTATGTATCTCCACCACCTCAGAACACGCTGGAAGTGGTGGGACACATAGACGAAGTCCTCCTCCAACGACATCATCATAATATTTGCGTACGATGGGGCCATGTTCGCACCCATCGCTACACCTCGTAGTTGAGTATAAAACTCATTACCAAAAAGGAAATAATTGTGGTGTAAGATAAGATGGAGTAATTCTAGTATAAGTGAAATGGTCTTGGGTGAATGGTTAGTTTTAGAAAGACACCTCTCAACTGCCCGCAGTCCTCTGGTGTGATCAATAGATGTGTAGAGGGAAACTACATCAAAAGAGGCTAATAACAAACTGTCATGACCTGAAATATCCACTGTTTGTAGTTTGTGTAAAAAATCAGCGGTATCGCGTATATATGATTTACTGTGTGTCACAAAACCCCTCAGTACCTCATCCAAAAAAATGGCAATATGTGAGAAAATCGAATCGCTACCGGATACAATCGGTCGTCCGGGGGGATTGGAAAGTGATTTGTGTATCTTGGGAAGTACGTATATGACTGGAGTAATGGGGTGTGATACCGTCAAGTATTTGCGCATATTCTCAGTGATGATACCATCCGTCAATGCTGTATCGAGACAGAGTTTAATCTTACGTGCGATTTCAAATTTTGGGTCACCAGAAATCCGTTTATAGACATTAACATCATCAATTTGGCGGCGGATCTCCGCCAGGTAGGTTGAGGTGTCCATGATGACGACAGCCCCGCCCTTATCGGCTGGCTTGATGGTAATGTCGCCATCATGGACCAACCCCTCCAAGGCGGAGATCTCCGCCTAAATGAAAACATTGCCAGTGATGAATATCATTAGGCGCAGCAAAACATCTGGATTGGTAAGATAGATGAGGGAAAGCTGGTTAATTTTGGCGTTTAGTCGCAAAATTGGCGCAAAAACAGTGCGCCTGAATGAAAAGGAGCAAAAACAACAGAAAAAAACGAGTGATACATGTGGTCCATGGTCAAATAATTTTATTGAGCAAACAAAAAATAGAATATTTTAAAACAATTAAGAACACAAATCCCGGTAAAAATACCCACTGTGTATGGACGAGTGTGCAACACAATATAAAATGTGAGCTCCATATACAGAAAAATAATAAGAGGTATATAAGTTTCAACGTTTGAGGGTAAAAGACTTATTAGTGTATGAATAATAAATATTCTGTAAGGATAAAAGAGTATCAAAAATTACACTAACGTTAACCCAACACGAATACAGTGATACACATATAGGTGGAGCAACACATGGGCAACAATCTTGCTATAGAATGTAATACATAGAAGGTATAACCTGTGATCGTCCAACACAGAGAAAACGCGCCGACTTTCATGCGACACATATCAGGGGTGTGGCCGTCGGGCAACCCGACTGATTCGGACTAAGCGCGGGTTTTAACTTTCAAATTGTGTCGCAAGCCCAAGCACTCACACCGGGAAGAAGAAGGTGAACTCCGGCGGACCACGGGCGCACGAACTTGGTGAATCGCGCCGGACTTCATTCTCTTCGGACAACGCACCTCGGGAATCGCAACAGGACCAGGTATGTAAAAGTGCCCCACTGTGTCACCTAAATAGTCAGGTGAATTTTTAAGGGGCCTCTCTGATTTTTGCTATTTAACCACTATCCAAGGATCTAGAGCTGGTTGAAGGGATATCACAAGGTACTCTATTTTTGCGATTAAACGTCAAACTAGCCGCGCAGCAAAAATAACCAGCTTTCCCTCATCTATCTTACCAATCCAAATGTTTTGCTGCGCCTAATGATATTCATCATTTGCAACGTTTACATTTAGGCTGAAAAAACGGGCGCAAAAACACTCCAGCCCGAAAGTGGCGTTAACTGAGAAGAAAGCACTGAGCCCCTTTGCAGAAGAGCTCATTTCTAGCAGCAAAGCTGAACCAGACACTGGAACAGATCATACAGACATGAGAAACTCTGCAGACAGGAGCTGCAGACTCTATTTACAGTTCATCACCTTCTATTTACAAAATATTCTGCAAACTCCTGAGCTCAAAGCAAGAGAGAAGAGAACTTTGCAGAATGTTTGCAGAATGTTGCAGACACTACATACAAGTGTCCCCCATGTAATTCTGCACAGTATCACCAGTGTGTATGAGGGGGATACTGTGCAGAATTACAGGGGTGTAGCAGAAGACCAGCACTGGGGGATCCCCTCCAGGAGAAGCCCCTGCTGAGGAGGTCACTGGGTGCTGGGTGTCACACACCTGGGTGCTGCTGTGAGTGTTATCTTCATACTGGGCTGTGGGAGAAGCAGAGAGGAGCTTGTAGCAGGATCACATGTAAGTTCCTGAATCTAACATTGCGCCTAAACTGCGCCAAAATTGCGCCTAAACTGTGTTAAAGTAAAGTGATTAATAAGAGGCAGAAAATATACTTATCACAGATGGTTGTGGCTTGTGATAATTCTGGCAAAACAGTGCGCCAGAATTTAGGCGCAACTACTACACTTAGGCGCACAAAAGTGATAAATGTGGCCCCAAGTCCGCACAGTGGGGAAAAGCCTCAATAGAGGGGGTGCAGAGCCTTCCTAGATCCTGGCAAGATCCTTCAGTAATAATGTTAAAAAAATGTAGGCAGCACTCCAAAAATACAAAATTCCAAAGGGTGAGATTTATTGAAACAGTGGCGACGTTTCGGTGTGAACCACCTTCATCAAGCGAGGCTTGATGATAGATAGATAGATAGATATATAGATAGATAGATAGATAGATATGACCAGCCCGTTCCCTTTAGGGATTACGGTAGTGGTACCCAAGTCCAGAAGAGTAAAAGGATAACGATCCCACCTCGGTTCAAATGCAAGTAATAGTGGTGAATGGAGAGAGTGAAGTAAAAAATTTTTGGTGGAGACGTGGAGGGACGGTCGTCACTCGGATGGGGGTGGTGATATACGATAATATCTAATATAAAAGAAAAAGAAAAGCATATTAGAGAGGACATAAGGGTATCTCCCGGGGGTTGTTTACATTTTTGAATATCGAAAAAATAAGACATGCAGTATACAATTCAAATGAGACCATATATGAACTGCTAATAACTCAGATGATACTTGTAAGGTTGTATTCTATGTTCAGACCATGAGGTTGTAAGGTATTAAGTCGGTGGATCCACATAAGTTCACGTTTTCGCAATAGCAAACTTCTGTCACCGCCTCTTCTCAGAGGGGGGACATGGTCAATGAGGGTGAAGCGTAATTGAGAGTCAAGATGTCCAGCCTCACAGAAGTGTCGGCTGACAGGTAAATCACGTTTGCCTTTTCTGATGGTGTATTTGTGATGTGTGATTCTCACCTTGAATTCATTGGTAGTTTCCCCAATGTATTTCAGGCTACATGGGCAACTGAGCAAGTATATTACAAATTCGCTATTACATGTCAGGTAATGACGTATTTTATAGGTGCGTCCAGAGTGAGAGAAAGTTTCTCCTTTTATCATTAAAGAGCAATTTATGCAAGATCTACAGGGGAAGCTACCTGTACGGACGTTACCTAGTAGCCCCCTTTGGACTGAGGTTCTCAATGGTCCAACGTCAGACTTGACAATGCGGTCACCAATGTTTCTGGCACGGCGATAGGACAGTAATGGGGGATTTCTGTACTCAGGGACGCCGGATGGTTCTCTGGACAGAATGCCCCAATGTTTTTTTACAATTGATGCAACCTGGTTACTTTTATCTGAAAACGTTGTGATGAATGGGATTCTGGTTGGGCCCTGCGTCTTATTTTTAGGAGATAGAAGATCATCCCTGTCCCGACTGTCAGCTAAACTCATGTTTTTGTAAAGGATCTTTTTAGGGTAACCCCTCTGTATGAATTTTTTAGTCATTTTTTTGGCATTGTTAATGTATTTTTCACCCGTGCTGGAAATCCTCTTGACTCTGAGGAATTGACTCAGAGGCAGGGAATTCAGCATCGGACGTGGATGTGCGCTGTCATAACGGAGTAAGGTGTTTCTGTCCGTAGGTTTTGTATAGAGGTCAGTGGAAAGTGTGTGGCCTTCACGTGTAACCGAGACATCTAGAAATTGGATATTTGTATCGGAATGTACAACGGTAAATTTTATATCTTCGTCAATGGAGTTTAAAAACAAATGAAAGGCAGAGAGATCTTCTGGCGTACCTGTCCATAGGAGGAAGACATCGTCTATGTATCTCCACCACCTCAGAACACGCTGGAAGTGGTGGGACACATAGACGAAGTCCTCCTCCAACGACATCATCATAATATTTGCATATGATGGGGCCATGTTCGCACCCATCGCTACACGTCGTAGTTGAGTATAAAACTCATTACCAAAAAGGAAATAATTATGGTGTAAGATAAGATGGAGTAATTCTAGTATAAGTGAAATGGTCTTGGGTGAATGGGTAGTTTTAGAAAGACACCTCTCAACTGCCCGCAGTCCTCTGGTGTGATCAATAGATGCGTAGAGGGAAACTACATCAAAAGAGGCTAATAACAGACTGTCATGACCTGAAATATCCACTGTTTGTAGTTTGTGTAAAAAGTCAGCGGTATCACGTATATATGATTTGCTGTGTGTCACAAAACCCCTCAGTATCTCATCCAGAAAAATGGCAATATGTGAGAAAATCGAATCGCTACCGGATACAATCGGTCGTCCGGGGGGATTGGAAAGTGATTTGTGTATCTTGGGAAGTACGTATATGACTGGAGTGATGGGGTGTGATACAGTCAAGTATTTGCGCATATTCTCAGTAATGATACCATCCGTCAATGCTGTATCGAGACAGAGTTTAATCTTACGTGCAATTTCAAATTTTGGGTCACCAGAAATCCGTTTATAGACTTTAACATCGTCAATTTGGCGGCGGATCTCCGCCAGGTAGGTTGAGGTGTCCATGATGACGACAGCCCCGCCCTTATCGGCTGGCTTGATGGTAATGTCGCCATCATGGACCAACCCCTCCAAGGCGGAGATCTCCGCCGTGGTCATATTCGCGTGTCTCAGGGGTCTATTCTCTCTGAGAGCCTGGATATCATTTTGAACAGCCTGAAAAAAAGTATTGAGAGCAGGTACATCAAGTTGGGGAGAAAAGTTGCTTTTGTTAGAAAGTCCAAATTGTTTGGGATCCAAAGCATGATATTCTGGTCTAACACATAAAGGATTATTATGAAACCAATACTTTAGCTTAATGTTGCGAAAGAATCTACATAAATCGACATCAACCTGGAACCAGTCTGTATCTGCACATGGGGAAAAAGATAAGCCTTTTTGTAAAACAGATAGTTCACATTCATTAATGATGCGAGAAGAGATATTTACCACTGTGGTCTCGGGGTTTTGGATACCGTCCTTGGTGGGAGAGTTCGGCTCTTCATTCCCTTCGGTTTTTCTGCGCCGGTGCCAGTGCTGTCCCCCCCTCCGGGTTCTCTTTCGTTGCCGGGATCTCGGTCTAAAAAAGACCCAGTGGAGGTTGTATTGATGGAATCCATGTTGGTTGATGCAATGTTTATAGTAGAATTATGTCTTCTATTTTTGACAGATTCCTTCTTAGGGGGTGTTCCTGTATGTGATTGCCAGCTGTATATTTTCCCGGTTTTGTAATCTTCCTCGTCCCGTGCCCACTTTGACCTCTTTGTCTGTTCTTGCTCCAGCTTAAGTTTTGTCATCCTGTCGGTGTTGATATCAAGAAAATTCTTCAATTGGGTAGAATTTAATGTTGTAGATAGCGAAGCCTCCATGGTTGTAATGTTACTCTCGAGTTTTTTAATTTCTTGCTGTAAAAATTCGATGTTTAGGAGTATTAAGTCCATCGAGTATTTATTGGAAATATGCATGAATTTACTGCAAAAAAATGGGTCCTGTGAAAAGAGATTGGGCCGGATGTTGGATCTCATCCCTCTGGGAATTCTCTTGTGTTTGAGATATTCCCCTAACGTTACCATATGTAACTGAAGTGATATGATCCGTTTGGAGATAAACTCGTATTTACGTTTCAATTCATCAGTAGATGGAGTGTTCAGAAAGGTCGTATCTCCTTGTATATCCTGCAATATCCGCTCTCTCTCATCATCAGTGTAAACAAAGGTTTGGAAACGATCACCCGGTGTGGAATCCATGTGGAAAGATGAAAAGTGAGGAAAAATTCCGTGCAAAGCTTCAGTGCCACAAATGTAGAAAACGGAAAGTCTGAAAGCAGCACAGAACAATCAGGGTGCAGCAGCCGTAGGTCCCTGGGCTGGGGTCCGTCTTGGTAACTGAAGGAAATAGGCAGCACTCCAAGGTAAGTAGAAAAGGGTAGATCTTTATTCCAAGTGCGACGTTTCGGCGTGTAAACACGCCTTTTTCAAGCATAAGGTGCTAAGTGCATGTCCAAGTATTTAAGGACCAAGCAAGTCAATGATTGGTCAAGATACAAAGTGACCGTGAATGAATTACAAAATGTGAAACATTACCTATACATAGTGCTATATTCAAAATTGTAAGGTACATAAGTTAAAAGGACAATCATGTCATTATTTGTGCCAACAACAATATAAACATACATAGTAGATGGGACGTGAAATAAACTCCTCCCACCAGTATCGCGGCCACGCCCACGTCTCCTCGTATTCATTCATGAAAATTCAGTAGCTCATCTCCATCCACCTGTGATTAGGCGCCGTTTCAGTCGCAACCCGGAAGTGACATGCACGACCTCAGGCGCAGACCGGAAGTGACGTCGCCATGGGAGCGCGCATGCGCTCTGACAATGGAAGATGACGGCGGCCATTTTTGGTCAGGGCAGACCTATTCCAAGAGGTATCGGGATGTGGAAAAAATGTGAAAATGTGCATATAGCCTAATGAACATTGTAGGAACAGTAGCGGTACCTGTGGTGAGTACTTATAGTGATCTCACTCTATGGTCTACCACCCGTCCGGGGCGGAGCTGATCAGAGTGACCAGCCCGTTCCCTTTAGGGATTACGGTAGTGGTACCCAAGTCCCCATCATATGCAAATATTATGATGATGTCGTTGGAGGAGGACTTCGTCTATGTGTCCCACCACTTCCAGCGTGTTCTGAGGTGGTGGAGATATGTGTCCCACCACTTCCAGCGTGTTCTGAGGTGGTGGAGATACATAGACGATGTCTTCCTCCTATGGACAGGCACTCTTGAGGACCTCAATGGAATTCTGGTCGGGCCCTGCGTCTTATTTTTAGGAGATAGAAGATCATCCCTGTCCCGGCTGTCAGCTAAACTCATGTTTTTGTAAAGGATCTTTTTGGGGTAGCCCCTCTGTATGAATTTTTTAGTCATTTTTTTGGCATTGTTAATGTATTTTTGACTCTCAATTACGCTTCACCCTCATTGACCATGTCCCCCCTCTGAGAAGAGGCGGTGACAGAAGTTTGTTACTGCGAAAACGTGAACTTATGTGGATCCATCGACTCAATACCTTACAACCTCATGGTCTGAACATAGAATACAATCTCACAAGTATCATCTGAGTTATTATCAGTTCATATATGGTCTCATTTGAATTGTATACCGCATGTCTTATTTTTCGAAATTCAAAAATGTAAATGACCCCCGGGAGATACCCTTATGTCCTCTCTAATATGCTTTTCTTTTTCTTTTTCTTTTATATTAGATTTTATCGTATATCACCACCCCCATCCGAGTGACGTCCGTCCCTCCACGTCTCCACCAAAAAAATTTTTTTCTTCTCTCTCTCCATTCACCACCATTACTTGCATTTGAACCGAGGTGGGATTGTTATCCTTTTATTCTTCTGGACTTGGGTACCACTACCGTAATCCCTAAAGGGAACGGGCTGGTCACTCTGATCAGCTCCGCCCCGGACGGGTGGTAGACCATAGAGTGAGATCACTATAAGTACTCACCACAGGTACCACTATCGTTCCTACAATGTTTATTATGCTATATGCGCATTTTCACATTTTCTCCACATCCCGATACCTCTTGGAATAGGTCTGCCCTGACCAAAAATGGCCGCCGTTACCTTCCATTGTCAGAGCGCATGCGCACTCCCATTGTGACGTCACTTCCGGTCTGCGCCTGAGGTCGTGCATGTCACTTCCGGGTTGCGACTGAAACGGCGCCTAATCACAGGTGGATGGAGATGAGCTACTGAATTCTCATGAATGAATACGAGGAGACGTGGGCGTGGCCACGATACTGGTGGGAGGAGTTTATTTCACGTTCCATTTACTATGTATGTTTATATTGTTGTCGGCACAAATAATGACATGATTGTCCTTTTAACTTATGTACCTTACAATTTTGAATATAGCACTATGTATATGTAATGTTTCACATTATGTAATTTAATCACGGCCACTTTGTATCCTGACCAATCATTGACTTGCTTGGTCCTTAAATACTTGGACATGCACCTAGCACCTTATGCTTGAAAAAGGCGTGTTTAAACGCCGAAACGTCGCACTTGGAATAAAGATCTACCCTTTTCTACTTACCTTGGAGTGCTGCCTATTTCCTTCAGTTACCAAGACGGACCCCAGCCCAGGGACCTACGGCTGTTGCACCCTGATTTCTCTGTGCTGCTTTCAGACTTTTCGTTTTCTAGATAGATAGATAGATAGGAGATAGATAGATAGATAGATAGATAGGAAATAGATAGATAGATAGATAGATAGGAGATAGATAGATAGGAGATAGATAGATAGCTAGATAGGAGATAGATAGATAGATAGATAGGAAATAGATAGATAGATATAGATAGATAGGAGATAGATAGGAAATAGATAGATAGGAGATAGATAGGAAATAGATAGATAGGAGATAGATAGGAAATAGATAGATAGGAGATAGATAGATAGATAGATAGATAGATAGGAGATAGATAGACAGATAGATAGGAGATAGATAGGAAATAGATAGATAGGAGATAGATAGATAGATAGATAGATAGATAGGAGA
>WNYA01000116.1:149943-161402 GCA_019512145.1 Engystomops pustulosus
GATAGATAGATATGAGATAGATAGATAGATAGATAGATAGATAGATACATAGATAGATAGATATGAGATGGATAGATAGATAGATAGATATGAGATAGATATGAGATAGATATGAGATAGATAGATAGATAGATAGATAGATAGATAGATAGATATGAGATAGATATGAGATAGATATGAGATAGATAGATAGATAGATAGATAGATAGATAGATAGATACATAGATAGATAGATATGAGATGGATAGATAGATAGATAGATAGATAGATAGATATGAGATAGATATGAGATAGATAGATGGATAGATAGATAGATAGATATGAGATAGATAGATAGATATGAGATAGATAGATAGATATGAGATAGATAGGAGATAGATAGATGGAATATAAATATGATCTAATCACTTTAAACAATACATCAGTAGGAAGAGAATAACTTTAGTATTTGGAGCAGATATGGCGGTCGCTTTTCTCCGGGGTCACGTGTGTAGGAGCTGTGCAGCAGGAAGTTGCAGTGTCACTAATTAGCAGCTTGTGGCCACAATGTAAATGGTCTAAATGAAGGTAACTAAAGGGCCATAATCTGCAATGTCAACAAGCAAGACCTGACTGCTGCAAAAGGGGATGACTAATAATGTGATGTGTAATGTGCACATTGTATACTGCACAGCACTGGGGATCATAGATGGGATAAAACCTATTTTAACTTGATTTCTATCATTTACTGAATTAAAGGGGTCGTCCAGGAATATGACTTTTTAATATACAGCTGGTCACCGGGTTGTGTATACAACACAACCATGTATAAAAAAATGTATATTCCCGGTCAACTCCTTTAACCCCTTAACGCTGAAGCCACTTTTCACCTTCCTGACACGGCCCATTTTTTCAAATCTGACATGTGTTTATCTAAGTGGTTATAACTTTGGAACGCTTTAACATATCCAGTTGATTTTGAGATTGTTTTTTTGTGACACATTGTACTTCATGTTGGTCGAGAAATTTAATCAATATATTTAGTATTTATTTATGAAATAAATGGAAATTTGCCCAAAATTTTGAAAAAAACAATGTTTTCAAAATTCAAAATTTTCTACTTTTTGGAAAGTTGGTCATATCACTAAAATAACTTGATAACTAACATTTTCCATATGTCTGCTTTAACTTGGCAACATTTTTCAAACATCTTTTCCTTTTTTTAGGATGTTAGGAGGCTTATAACTTTAGGTGCAATTTTTCAGATTTTCACGAAATTCATCAAAACCTACTTTTGGAGGGTCAGTTTAGTTAGAAGTGACTTTATAAGGCCTACATGACAGAAAACCCCCACAAATGACACCATTTTAGAAACTACACCCCTCAAAACATTCAAAACAACCTTTGGGAATTTTGTTAACCCTATGAGCGTTTCATGAGGGTGAAAGATAAATGAAAGTAAAATTACATAAATGTAATTTTATCTTACTATAGATTCATTGAACACTAAAATTTGCACCTTCACAATGGGTTAAAAGGAAAATGCATTTTACAATGTTGAGGGCAATTCCTCCTGAGCATGCCAATACCCATTTTGTCACTGTACCCTGCTGTACGGGCACAGGGGGGCACATGGAATGGAAAGAGCGTTGTTTCGTTTTTGCAGGGCAAATATGGCTGAAAAAGTTTTCATGTGACAGGATGCATTTGGAGAGCCATAATGGTACCAAAACAGAGGAAAGCCCCAACAAGAGACACCATTCTGGAAAGCACACCCCTTGGAGAGTTTAGCAAGGTGTAATTTGTGTATTTGCCCCAACAGGTGTTTGATTCAATTAGGCCCCAAAAGGGAAAAAAGGTGAAAATGTTCTCAAAAAAGTCACTTTTACCCCAAATTTTTGTAAGCCACAAGGGATAAAAGATGAAACAACCCCATAAATGTGTAAAACTATTTCTCCTAAGCACAGAACTGCACCACTTTTGCATATAAAGTGTTGTATGGGTACACAGTAGGGCTCAGAAGGGAAAGAGGGGCTTTGGCCTTTTAGAAGCCAGATTTGACAATCATCCTTTACAAGTGTCAGGATGCATTTGGAGAGCCCTAGTGGTACCAAAACAGAGGGGAACCCCAACAATTGTCACCATTTTGGAAAGTGCACCCTTTGGAGAATTTAGCAAGGTGTAATATGTGTATTTTCCCCCACAGGTGTTTGCTTCAATTAGGTCCCTAAAAGGAAAAAGATGAACATTTTCCCAAAAAAGTCACTTTTACGGCTAATTTTTGTATCCCATACGGCATTAAAGATTAAACAACCCCAAAAAATGTGTACTAGCATTTCTCCCGAGTATAAAATTGCCCCACACATGCAAATAAAATGTTGTATGGGTACGCAGTGAAGCTCAGAAGGGAAAGAGGGGCAATGGCCTTTTAGAAGCCAAATTTGACAAACATCCTTTACATGTGTCAGGATGCATTTGGAGAGCCCTAGTGGTACCAAAACAGAGGGGAACCCCAACAAGTGTCACCATTTTGGAAAGCACACCCCTTAGAGAATTTAGCAAGGTGTAATATGTGTATTTGTCCATAAAGGTGTTTGATTTAATTAGGGCTTAAATAGAACAAAGGTGAACATTTTCTTATAAAGGTCATTGTACCCCTAATTTTTTATAGCCACAAGGGATAAAAAAAATGTAATAACCCCCCAAAATGTGTAAACCTATTTCTCTCGAGTGTAGAAGTACCCCACATGTGTATATAAAATGTTGTATGGGCGCACAGTATAACAAACAAATGACGGCAATGAAAGCTTCTTATTATTCCTCCTTTAACCCCTTAACGCTGAAGCCACTTTTCACCTTCCTGACACGGCCCATTTTTTCAAATCTGCCCTGTGTCACTATAAATGGTTATGACTTTGGAACACTTTAACATATCCAGTTGATTTTGAAATTGTTTTTTTGTGACACATTGTACTTCATGCTGGTTGAGAAATTTAATCAATATGTTTAGTATTTATTTATGAAATAAATGGAAATTTGGCAAAAATTTTGAAAAAAACTATGTTTTCCAAATTCAAAATTTTCTACTTTTTGGAAAGTTGGTCATATCACTAAAATAACTTGATAACTAACATTTTCCATATGTCTGCTTTAACTTGGCATAATTTTTCAAACATCTTTTCCTTTTTTTAGGATGTTAGGAGGCTTATAACTTTAGGTGCAATTTTTCAGATTTTCACGAAAATCATCAAAACCTACTTTTGGAGGGTCAATTTAGTTAGAAGTGACTTTATAAGGCCCACATGACAGGAAACCCCCACAAATGACACCATTTTAGAAACTACACCCCTCAAAATATTCAAAACAACCTTTGGGAATTTTGTTAACCCTATGAACGTTTCATGAGGGTGAAAGATAAATGAAAGTGAAATTACAGAAATGTAATTTTATCTTACTATAGATTCATTGAACACTAAAATTTGCACCTTCACAATGGGTTAAAAAGGAAAATGCATTTTACAATGTTGAGGGCAATTCCTCCTGAGTATGCCAATACCCATTTTGTCACTGTACCCTTCTGTACGGGCACAGGGGGGCACTTGGAATGGAAAGAGCGTTGTTTCGTTTTTGGAGGGCAAATATGGCTGAAAAAGTTTTCATGTGTCAGGATGCATTTGGAGAGCCATAATGGTACCAAAACAGAGGAAAGCCCCAACAAGAGACACCATTTTGAAAAGTACACCCCTTGGAGAGTTTAGCAAGGTGTAATTTGTGAATTTGCCCCAACAGGTGTTTGATTCAATTAGGCCCCAAAAGGGAAAAAAGGTGAGAATTTTCTCAAAAAAGTCACTTTTACCCCAAATTTTTGTAAGCCACAAGGGATAAAAGATGAAACACCCCCCATAAATGTGTACAACTATTTCTCCTAAGCACAGAACTGCACCACTTTTGCATATAAAGTGTTGTATGGGTACGTAGTGAAGCTCAGAAGGGAAAGAGGGGCTTTGGCCTTTTAGAAGCCAGATTTGACAATCATCCTTTACATGTGTCAGGATGCATTTGGAGAGCCCTAGCGGTACCAAAACAGAGGGGAACCCCAACAAGTGTCACCATTTTGGAAAGTGCACCCTTTGGAGAATTTAGCAAGGTGTAATATGTGTATTTTCCCCTACAGGTGTTTGCTTCAAATAGGTCCTTAAAAGGAAAAAGGTGAACATTTTCCCAAAAAAGTCACTTTTACGGCTAATTTTTGTATCCCATAAGGCATTAAAGATGAAACAACCCCAAAAAAATGTGTACTAGCATTTCTCCCGAGTATAAAATTGCCCCACACATGCAAATAAAATGTTGTATGGGTACGCAGTGAAGCTCAGAAGGGAAAGAGGGGCGTTGGACTTTTAGAAGCCAAATTTGACAGACATACTTTACATATGTCAGGATGCATTTAGAGAGCCGTAGTGGTACCAAAACAGAGGGGAACCCCAACAAGTGTCACCATTTTGGAAAGCACACCCCTTAGAGAATTTAGCAAGGTGTAATATGTGTATTTGTCCATAAAGGTGTTTGATTTAATTAGGACTTAAATAGGAAAAAGTTTAAAATTTTCCTATAAAGGTCAGTTTACCCCTAATTTTTTATAGCCACAAGGGATAAAAAAAATGTAATAACCCCCCAAAATGTGTAAAGCTATTTCTCTCAAGTGTAGAAGTACCCCACATGTGTATATAAAATGTTGTATGGGCGCACAGTAAAAGGAAAGGGGAATGTTTGCCTTTTAGAAGCCAAATTTGACAGAAATGTTTGACATGCATTTGGAGAACCCTAGTGGTATAAAACAGATAAGAATCCGAAAAGTGACCCTAATTTTTGAATGCACACCCCTTAGAGAATTTTGCAATGTGTAATATATGTATTTGCCCCTACAGGTGAATGATCCAATTAGGCCCTAAACATTAAAAAGGTGAAAATTTTCCTATAAATGTCACTTTACCCCTAATTTTTGTAAGCCACAAGGGATAATATATTAAATAACCCCAAAAAAGGAGTGAAACTATTTCTCCCGAGTGTAGAAGTACCCCACATGTGCATATAAAATACTTTATGGGCGCACAGTAGAGGAAAAGAGGGATGTTTGTCTTTTAGAGGCCAAATTTGACAGAAATCCTTCACATGTGTCAGGATACATTTGGAGAGCCGTAATGGTACCAAAACAGAGGAAAACCCGAAAAGTGACCCTAATTGTTGAATGTACACCCCTTGGGGAATATAGCAAGGTGTAATATGTGGTATAGTGTAATACATGTGGTGAAATGAGCATTTTGAACATATAGGTGGTTTCCAAATATGATGTGCGATGGAGTCCAAGATGGAAATTGCAATTATTTCTGGAACGTTCAGTGCCCGTTATGTGGCGCCCCATATGAAATAATGGAGGGTTATAGGGAGCATCGTAACCTAACAGTTGTTACAATTATTCATTTTACCGAAATTAATTCACAACAGGTTGGGCGTGAATTGTGAATGTGTTGCGTATAAGGAGGTGGAATATACCAAGGGACCAACTAAACTTTTGTCACTCTGGAGTTGTCGCAGGTCTCTTAGTAGTATATAGTGTCCATCCTTAGTATATAGTGTCCATCCTTAGTATAGTCACAGTACAGGGATAATACACACAGTGATGTCACAGTACAGAGATAATACACACAGTGATGTCACAGTACAGGGATAATACACACAGTGATGTCACAGTACAGAGATAATACACACAGTGATGTCACAGCACAGGATAATACACACAGTGATGTCACAGTACAGGGATAATACACACAGTGATGTCACAGCACAGGGATAATACACACAGTGATGTCACAGTACAGGGATAATACACACAGTGATGTCACAGTACAGAGATAATACACACAGTGATGTCACAGTACAGGGATAATACACGCAGTGATGTCACAGTACAGAGATAATACACACAGTGATGTCACAGTACAGGGATACTACACACAGTGATGTCACAGTACAGGGATAATACACACAGTGATGTCACAGTACAGTTAATAGACCTGATAATGGGAATATATCAGCATGTAATGATGCAGGAATAAGATATGGGGTAGTTATGGCCATAAACAGTTATTTGGGTTATGTGCGTCTTTGTGGAGCGGAGCAGTTCTCTAATATAAGTGAGTTGTTCTATTAATAACATTTATTCCCTTGAAATTTCCGTTCCCCTCAGTCCTGGAATCTGTCAGCAGACTACACACTGTTATTTACTGACACCACAAGCTCCAATAACATCACCAGGAGCAGCGCATACGTCTCCGCACCACCAGCTACCAGGGAGCATTTCTGTACATACATTTCTATTTCCTATGAAAATACAGAATAGTTAGAAAACAAGTGCAACACTCTATGTAGATTTTGTATAAATGAAAACAAACGCTATTTTTGGCAATTACATGACTTTGTAAAAGCCACTTCGGCATAATGATGGTCTCCAGCTGTAATTCTGCGTTGCTGTAGAGCGGGTGACTAGCGGCTATGTTATCCCCTATAGACTGCACTGAGAAGCATCCGGTACTGACCCGACTGATGGGGGAGATGGAAGTCATTATTATCTCTCACTGGGGTCATATAGCACATTCTGGAGATGTACTGACCTGCATGTATGTACAGAAATCAGGTAATGTCAGCTGCCACCACCCCTGAAAGGCAATGCAGTGAGTCTTTACACATTATTGACGACCTATAGAGACAGTTTAAAGTGTAAGCTTTCTAGGTATTTCCCTTATTTCCCCAACATAACTTAAAGGAAATCTATAACACTGTGCAGCAGCACTTCCCCCCTCCCGCTGTGTGACATTACATCAGGCAGAGTGGCAGACAGTGTAACAGCTTGTGAAGCTGCAGAACTGATGGGCTCCTGTAACATTAGCAAAATTTTAAAAGTTGATTTTAGAAGTAAAAGAAGATTACAGCAGTCCCAGTGCCTGGATCTATGAGTTAGTTTCCCTGGTTTATCATGATGGATGTTTTTATGGTAGATTTCCCTTTAAAAAGCTTACTATTGGTTACAACAGTCTCTGTCTGTGCCTGTGTCCCTCCTCTCTCACTCTGCAAGGAGGACATTATAGAGCATCACTGACCTGCACTCTTCTTACAAGAAGAAACTTGCAAGAAAACTTACTAGTTGCTCCAGCAGTCTCTCGTCTCAGAAGCATCAGCAGCAGCATGTAGAACATTATAGAGCAGCATTGACCTTCATTGAAGCACTTACGGTGCTATTAGCTGCAGCAGCCTCTCTACATACCTGCAGCGGTCTTCTATCAGAGACATCTACTGGCTTGTACTGATGTGAATAAAGCACTTGGGGTGAGATAGGAGACTCACTGTTAGCTCCAGCTGCCTCTACTACTTTCTCAATCCCCCCTCCTCTCCTTTCTATGTAACGTGGAACCTCTGTGACTCTAACAAAGAATCCTAAAAGTTAAACTTTTTGCCTATTATTTGAGGAAGGAGGGGAAATGATTCTTGATAGATGGAGGGAGAAGCACTTCCCTCTCATAAGACAAATTACAAAGTTTCTTATCTTCTTGGACTGATGATTCATGTAAAGTTTATGAAAAGTTAATGTCCCTTTCCCCCAGTATGACATTCTTCTTAACCTTTAATTCACCCTAATAAAATATTTAGAAAATGGATAAAACAATGCGGACAGGTTGTGTGCTCTGCGGAGTCCTGGTGCGCGTGCTGCTGCAGAATCGGGTGTGATGAATGGCGCGGCTTACAGGCAGCGTGTAACGTCTTCCAGTATCTCCGGCCATCATCGCACTCTTCACTTACCACAATCAATCACAAGCTGCTCAGGAAACCTTTTAGGTAGAATTTGTATTGATCAGAAGCTTCCATGGAGGCTTTATACATCACTGAGGCAGAACACATGGGCGCTGACCCCTGCAGGCTGATGGGGGTATTACACGCTCCCAACAGGTAAATAGGGGTAACCTAGTGTGTGTACACCCAAAGTGTACACAACCCCATTCACCAAAACTGGGTGTTCACCTGTACACAACCTAAGATAACTAACAATCACATTACAGTAAAGTCATAAAAACTACGATTTCATATCTAAAGCACATGAGGATACTGGAAGATGGGAAAGAGGGGGATTAGTATGTTACATTTTGACCTTACTACAGTACATAACTGAAGTCCACCCTCCAAAAAAGCAAAAGCCCAGCACCGGACCCTCCACCAGCATGACCATAGTACTGCAGAGCATTGCATAGTCTCTATGAGTGCTACAAATCCAATGTAGATGTAAGTGTTACAGGCAATGAAGCAGTGATCCCCAACCAGTGGCTCTCTGGCTAACTACAACTCCCAACATGTTCATAGTTGTAGTTCTCCAATAGCTGCAACTGTCAGAGCATTATCTATGAAGAATTATAACCTGCAGATCATTATATATCAATAATTATAACCTGCAGATCATTATATATCAATAATTATAACCTGCAGAGCATTATCTATGAAGAGCGATAACCTGCAGAGCATTATCTATGAATAGCTATAACCTGCAGAGCATTATATATCAATAATAAGGCCGAAGTGGGAAAATTCAGTAGGGGTTGGATTTCTATTAGGCAATAACTCAGTGTCATCTCATCTGGCATAGTAGTGTGCTTCCTTTGATACTTGGCTAGAAAATAGCCATAGGAGAATACAAACAGCTTCTTGAAGCCTACAGTAGCGTTCTATATATTTGATTTCTGGTTGATCTGCTGGTGGCTGTACTTTCTGCAGTGCATGTACTAGCCAATTCTGAGCAATTTGTAGTGAGACTTGCGACCGCTGTGTTTGGACTCGTGGTAGAGCACTGTTGAGGCCAGAACAGTGCGAACAGGTGATGTCGTGGATTGCTGACAATGCTTCGAGCAATTTGTCCACCACCAGTCAGTCTTCCACGCAGTCCACCCATGTCACCGAAATCCCCACTCCTCCAGCTCCTGCACCTCAGCCTCCTCCCCCCCAGTCTGCCCCCTCCCAGGAAAATTTGCCATTTGAACCGGCATACTCTGAGGAACTGTTTTCTGGAATTTTTGGGACTGCCACATACAGGCACTCAATCTATTCCATTTTACTGGAGGGCCACCTACCTGCTCCTCTGGTTTGAAACATTTTTGGGACTGCCACATACAGGCACTCAATCTATCCCATTTTACTGGAGGGCCACCTACCTGCTCCTCTGGTTTGAAAAATGTTTGGGACTGCCACATACAGGCACTATCCAAATTAAATTGTCTCCATAGCAGCCTCCACACGTTGTCTCCATTGCTACCTCCAAAAGTCGTCCATATAGCTGCCTCCATACATCGTCCCTTTATCAAACGAGGTGTGTCAGGCAGAAATTTGGGTTGTTTTCATGGATTCCACATCAAAGTTGTTAACTTTGTCGCCACCCTGCTGTGTTATCCACAAAATATACTGGCAAACTTTTACCATTTAGGGATATTATTTCAGCGCTTCTTGCGCATCTGTTTACATTCCCCTCACCCGGCATATCCTAAACTTATAAGAACGCTACTACACTTGATCTTATACAAAAGTGCTGTTTGGGGAGTAGCCTAGAGACAGGGGCTTGGATTGGCGACCATTTTACTGGAGGGCCACCTACCTGCTCCTCTGGTTTGAAAAATGTTTGGGACTGCCACATACAGGCACTATCCAAATTAAATTGTCTCCATAGCAGCCTCCACACGTTGTCTCCATTGCTACCTCCAAAAGTCGTCCATATAGCTGCCTCCATACATCGTCCCTTTATCAAACGAGGTGTGTCAGGCAGAAATTTGGGTTGTTTTCATGGATTCCACATCAAAGTTGTTAACTTTGTCGCCACCCTGCTGTGTTATCCACAAAATATACTGGCAAACTTTTACCATTTAGGGATATTATTTCAGCGCTTCTTGCGCATCTGTTTACATTCCCCTCACCCGGCATATCCTAAACTTATAAGAACGCTACTACACTTGATCTTATACAAAAGTGCTGTTTGGGGAGTAGCCTAGAGACAGGGGCTTGGATTGGCGATTATCAAACGAGGTGTGTCAGGCAGAAATTTGGGTTGTTTTCATGGATTCCACATCAAAGTTGTTAACTTTGTCGCCACCCTGCTGTGTTATCCACAAAATATACTGGCAAACTTTTACCATTTAGGGATATTATTTCAGCGCTTCTTGCGCATCTGTTTACATTCCCCTCACCCGGCATATCCTAAACTTATAAGAACGCTACTACACTTGATCTTATACAAAAGTGCTGTTTGGGGAGTAGCCTAGAGACAGGGGCTTGGATTGGCGAAAGCTCGCCTGGCAGCGGAACGCCAGCTCCATGCGCATCATGCGCTTCTTGCGCATCTGTTTACATTCCCCTAACCCGCCATATCCCAAACTTATAAGAACGCTACTACACTTAACTTGGTGCAGGCTGGGACCGAGTCTGACCCTGGGGCTGGTCATATACTGCCGACGCAGAGAATTGCGGGGCCTACCTCGGTCCAGGTCTCAAAGGCCTACTATACCTCCTCCCACCCCTCCTCCACCTCCTCCTCCTCCGAATTACCATCCGTGGGCATGGCGCCATCAGTCGGTAGCTCTAGGCACAGCAGCAGTGCCGTCGCTAAGCGACAGCAGGCGGTGCTGAAACTGCTGAGCCTAGGCGATAAAAGGCACACCGCCCAAGAGCTATTACAGGGCATTCCACATCAAAGTTGTTAACTTTGTCGCCACCCTGCTGTGTAATCCACAAAATATACTTGCAAACTTTTACCATTTAGGGATATTATTTCAGCGCTTCTTGCGCATCTGTTTACATTCCCCTCACCCGCCATATCCTAAACTTATAAGAACGCTACTACACTTGATCTTATACAAAAGTGCTGTTTGGGGAGTAGCCTAGAGACAGGGGCTTGGATTTGCGAAAGCTCGCCTGGCAGCGGAGCGCCAGCTCCATGCGCATCATGCGCTTCTTGCGCATCTGTTTACATTCCCCTCACCCGGCATATCCTAAACTTATAAGAACGCTACTACACTTGATCTTATACAAAAGTGCTGTTTGGGGAGTAGCCTAGAGACAGGGGCTTGGATTGGCGAAAGCTCGTCTGGCAGCGGAGCGCCAGCTCCATGCCAAGATCCAACTAACATAGTTTTAACTGCAGCACCTTTAATCTACTACTAGTTCACTGCCTCCATACATGGTCCCCTTATCAAACGAGCTGTGTCAGGCAGAATTTTGGGTTGTTTTCATGGCTTCCATGTTAACTTTGTCGCCACCCTGCTGTGTAATCCACAAAATATACTGGCAAACTTTTATCATGTACCGATATTATTTGAGCACTTCTTGCTCACCTCCTTTGGTTCCTCTCTGCCACCCATTGGTTTGAAGCCTGAGTCCATTTAGGGTATGTCGCCATG
>WNYA01000116.1:161495-294089 GCA_019512145.1 Engystomops pustulosus
CATATCCTAAACTTATAAGAACGCTACTACACTTGATCTTATACAAAAGGTTCTTAGAAGTGCTGTTTGGGGAGTAGCCTAGAGACAGGGGCTTGGATTGGCGAAAGCTCGCCTGGCAGCGGAGCGCCAGCTCCATGCCAAGATCCAACTAACATAGTTTTAACTGCAGCACCTTTAATCTACTACTAGTTCACTGCCTCCATACATGGTCCCCTTATCAAACGAGCTGTGTCAGGCAGAATTTTGGGTTGTTTTCATGGCTTCCATGTTAACTTTGTCGCCACCCTGCTGTGTAATCCACAAAATATACTGGCAAACTTTTATCATGTAGCGATATTATTTGAGCGCTTCTTGCTCACCTCCTTTGGTTCCTCTCTGCCACCCATTGGTTTGAAGCCTGAGTCCATTTAGGGTATGTCGCCATGCCACTCTCTAGCCTGCCGCTGCTGCCGCTGCCTCTGCATGCCGTCCCCTATAGTGTCAGGGTCAATTATTGGATGTTTTAGATGCTATCTAGCTTCATTCTGTCACTCTGTCATGGCCATGCTGTTGCCCATAATTTTGGCATAATGGTGCGATTAAGCAGCCTCAGAGGCATCCATGCATGCTGCCCCTGCTGTTTCCTGTCCATTTCCGTGGTGTTTCCATCCTTTTCTGAGGTTCCCAGGTGTTTGGCCAAGCTTCCCTGTGCAGAGCCTTGGTCCCCTTGAAAAATGCTCGAGTCTCCCATTGACTTCAATGGGGCTCGTTATTCGAGGCGAGCACTCGAGCATCGGGAAAAGTTTGTCTCGAATAACGAGCACCCGAGCATTTTAGTGTTCGCTCATCTCTAGTCACAATATAAACATTTCCTTCCCAGGCAGATGTAATGTGGCTGTAGTACTAGATATGGACAGTAGATGGTGCACAGAGGAGATCAGGCTCTATGGGACACATGCAATCTAATAGGAGCAGTATTTTGTGATGGCTGCATTGAGCAGGCTTTTACACTTTGATACCCCTGGACAGAGCGGGATTAAGGTTGGTGGGGACCCTGGGCGCAAAATCTGGTGGGGTCCCCATTGAATGTAGTCCAGACAGGGAACAGAAATTGCTAGACACTGCTCCTCAGCAATAACTATATACAGCCTCCCAACTAATTACTATATACAACTCCCAAATTTTACTATATACAGCCGCCAGAAATCACTATATACAGCCACCAGAAATCACTAGATACAGCTCCAAGTAATCACTATATACTTCTCCCCATTAATCACTGTATACAGACCCCAGTAATAACTATACACAGCCCCCAGTAAACACTATAAACAGCTCCCAGGATTCACTATAGACAGTCCCCAGCAATCACTATATACAGTCCCCAGCAATCACTATATACAGCCCCACCAGGAATAGCTATATACAGCTCCCCAGCAATCACTATATACAGCCCCCCAGCAATCACTATATACAGCCACCAGAAATCACTGTATACAGCTCCCCCAACAATCACTATATACAGCTCCAAGTAATCACTATATACAGCTCCAAGTAATCACTATATACAGCTCCAAGTAATCACTCTATACTTCTCCCCATTAATCACTGTATACAGAGCCCAGTGATAATTATACACAGCCCCCAGTAATCACTATATACAGCTCCCAGGATTCACTATATACAGCCCCCAGCAATCACTATATACAGTCCCCAGTAATCACTGTATACAGCCCCCCTGCAATCAGTATATGCAGCTCCCCCAGCAACTACTGCATACAGCTCCCCCAGCATTTACAATATACAGCCCCACCAGGAATAGCTATATACAGCTCCCCCAGCAATCACTATATACAGCCCCCCAGCAATCACTATATACCGCCGCCAGAAATCCCTGTATACAGCTCCCCCAACAATCACTATATACTGCTCCTCCAGCAATATTTATAGCCCCCCAGCATTAATTATATACAGGCCTACAACCTTACCTATATACAGTCCCGACAGCATTAACTATGTATAGCTCTCTATAATAACTATATACATCCTCCATATAACTATATACAGACCTATAACTATATAGAGCCTCCCTATAATAACTATGTACTGTCCCCCTATAACTATATAGATACCTCCTTTAATAACTATATATAGCCTCCCATTATAACTATCTACAGCCCCCGATAACTATAAAAAGTCCCCCTATAACTATATACAGCCCCCTATAATAACTATACACAGCCCCCAATAATAACTATATACAGGCCCCAATAATAACTATATACACCCCCTATAATAAATATATACAATCCCCCTATAATAACTATTTGCAGCCTCCCTATAACTATATACAGCCTCCATTTAATAACAAACTATATTTAGTCACCCTGTAAAAACTATATACAGCGCTGTATAGCTATATGCACTCCTATTTTAACTATATACACCCCCATTATAACTATATACAGCCCCCCATTATAACTATATACAGCCCCCTATAACTATATACAGCCCCCTAAAATAACTATATACAGCCCCCTATAACTATATACAGCCCCCTAAAATAACTAAATACAGCCTCCCTATAACTATACACATCCTCCCTTTAATAACTAACTTTATACTGTCACGTATAAAAAATATATACAGCCCCCTATAATTATATACAGTTCCCATAGTAACTATTTACAACTATTTCCAGCCTCCCTATAATTACTATGTACAGTCTCCCTATAAAAACTATATACAGCCCCCTTATAACTACATACAGACTCATATTATAACTATATACAATCCCCCTATAATATCTCTACACAGTCCTAGGTAAAATAATAAATTTGTACTCAGCTTCCATCATTCCCCCAATGCGTGCCAACCTCCTTCCGTATTGAAGGTGTTCCAAGTTGGCAGCGCCCTACCACAGGTTGCATCATGACGTTGCGGCACTGTGATGTCACTCACTGTGCTGCCAGCTGCAGGGCCCCGCCATTTGTATACCTCCGATCATCTGTGGCAGAGCAGGGAACTTATTGTTCTCTTGCTCTGCCATAGACTGAAATACAGACTTCCTATAACTATTTACAGTTTTATTTTAATAACTAACTATATACAGTCCCCTATAACAACTATATACAGCCTCTTTTATAACTATATACAGACTCCTATTATATCTATATACACCCCCCCCCCATAAAAAATATATACAATCCCCCTATAATAACTATATACAGCCTCCCTATAATAACTAACTATATACAGCCTCCCCTATAACTATATATACACTCCTATTATAACAATATACACCCCCCATAATAACTAAATATAATCCCCCTATAATAGCTTTATACAGCCTCCCATTGTAACTGTATACAGCCCCCTATAATAACTATAAATAGCCCCCTATAATAACTATATACAAACCCCTGTAATAAATATAAACAGCCCTCTTTAATAACGATATACAGCCCCCAATAATAACTATAAACTGGTCTCTGTGATAACCATATAACCCCCTATAATAAATATATACAGCTCCCTGTAATAACTGTAATAATAGTCTCCTGTAATAACTTTATACAGCCACCTGTAATAAATATATACAGCCTACCTATAACTATATACAGCCCCCTGTAATAACTATATACAGCCTTACCATAACTATATACATCTTCCCTATAATAGCTATGTACAGCCCCCCTATAATAACTTCATACAGCCCCTTGTAATAACTATATACAACCCCCTATAATAACTATACTATGTTTTGGGGAAATTGAAATATTTGTATTGTAACATTAAAGGGGATGTCAACTTTCAGCACATGTCAGCAAATAATTGATATTGTGTGTATAATGAAAAGTTATTCAATTTTCCAATAGCTTCCTGTTGTATTAAAGCAGGAAGAGATGTGGGACACTGTGAAGAATTGATACAGAAAATATAGTGGAAAATTATACAAACAATTTCAATTATGAAATCTGCTTAAAGTGGACAACCCCTTTAATAAAAAATGCAATAAAGATGAAGTTAAAGATGGAAAGGTGAGGGAGGATTTGGCTGAAATGGAAGCAATCTAATAATGGATAAACTGTCATAAGTTTTGGAAATTTCACCTTGAAACAATATTTGTATGTACACAAGGATCAGGTCTGGTGCTTAGTCTCTGGTGATGACTTATGAAGCTCCTCCCCCAAGATGAGCCCCACCCACTGGAATAATAACCCCCATCCCAAGAAGTGATCTATACTGAGGTGTCCTGTCCTCCTGTGTGCTGCACTTTCTCTATCACAAGGTGGGAATTGTTACTTATTATATTACTATTATGTATTTGATAAAAATAATAATTCCTTTACATATATATATATAGCGCACACTGATTATGCTGAGCGCTGCACAGAGCTTGCCAAATCGGTATTTTGTATGTCATGTGATGTCACGTCTATTAGACATATCATTATGGTCTGAGACTGTGTTATACTTATCCTCTCCTCTCCTCCGGTCCAGCGCCTCCTCTCCTCCGGTCCAGCGCCTCCTCTCCTCCGGTCCAGCGCATCCTCTCCTCTGGTCCAGCAGAGCATTATCTATGAAGAGCTATAACCTGGCTGCAGAACATTATCTATGAAGAGCTATAACCTGGCTGCAGAGCATTATCTATGAGAACTACAGCCTGCAGAGCATTCTATTTGAAGCAGTGGAAGAGCATTATCATGGTGTCTACTCAACCTAGAACATTACCCGACCCCTGTGCACCATGATCTCATCTTGTCAGATCATCATCCATCTAGAATGGGTCCACAGGATGCAGAGCATTTCCTACCTGGGTGGATGCAAATCATTGCTTTATAGTGCGACCTATTCTAGAGGATCGTCCATGCAGAGCAAAACCGAATCTACTTAGTGATGGAACTTGCAGAACTTTGTCTATCTGTATACAGCTCATAACCTGGGCATGGACCTTGCAGAGCATCTTATAGCTGTGCAATGCAGAGCTTCAAGTATCTTTCACGACTTACAACATGGCAAATCCTGTATAAATGCAGAACAATATCTACTCCCCCAGCAAAGCCTTCCCTTCCTGCTCTGCACTATTACACTGTGAGGAGGAATATCCATCTATGCCATGATGGACCGACCCTGCAGAACCTTCAGCATCCACAGCTCAGTGACACACACCTTGCAGAGCATTTTCCAGCCCCTAAGGATTGTGCAGAACATCACCTGTATACCGCGAGTGTAGCACCAGGAGCAGAGCACTTTCTGTTTCGTGCAGAGCATCACCTCTCCACTTCTGATCCCCAAATATCGAACCCCAGAGCATTTACCCTGAAGGCAGAACTTGTGGTTTCCATGCAGAGCATTATTATTACCATCAGATGTGGACTTTGCAGAGCATTTAGATAGTCTGCATAGTTTAGATGCAGAGCACTTTCTATCAGGTGCTGGCAGTGCATGTTGCACCTAGTTTACATGCAGAGCATTGTGTGCCTGATTTGGATGCAGAACTTGCAGAGCATTAACTATTTAGTGTTTTTCAGAGCCAGCACATCCTTCTCTCCCCCACAGCCCCTCTGAACCATGGACCTGCAGAGTATTATCTGGGCACAACATCTGCAGTGTGTGACCCATGAGAGAGTCCCCCAACCCCAGCAGACAGGTCACCTACCTGTGCCCGGGTCCTGACAGGTGAAGATGCCAGCCTGGGGGCAGAGAGCTGGGGGGCACAGGCTGCTGAGGCAGGGCACAGGTGTCACAAGCTCAGCTGCATGGTGCAGGTAGAGTGAGACCCAGAGCCACAGAGACAGAGGAGAGAAGACAGAGGGAGGAGAGTGAGAGGATGCGTGTACTCAGCTCTAACCCACAGGAGGCTGCCCCCTACAGAGCCTGCACTACCCTCCTCTCCCCACAGAGCGGCAGCACAGAGCCCGCAGGTGACACTGGCATGTGCTTCACACCTCTCCACATGGCAGGCCCAGGGGTTAAACTTCCAGCTCACAATGCTGCAGAGGACTCTGGGGGTGGAAGGGTTAAGGGGTGCAGGATACAATACACACACAAGAGGAAAGACACATTATGTGAGATTCAATTGGGAGAAGAGTAAAATTTATTAGTGATGGTTAGGGAATGTTTGTCACCTTTCAGGACATTGGAGGGTTAATGGGTGCTAGGGAAGGATTCAAGCAATGGAAGGGCTGCACATTATTTAGGCAGTAGAAGGGTTAATAGATGCCATATGTGATTAGGGCAGGAGAAGGGTTAATGATTACCATATACTGTGCTATATACTTGTCAGAAAGTGGAAGAGCTAACAGATGTGATAGGCAAGAGAAGGGTTAATGAGGGGTGGCATACCTATGCACTGGAAGGGTTAAGGACATGCTACATGCGAGTAGGGCAGG
The DNA here is from genome assembly GCA_019512145.1 of Engystomops pustulosus. Classification (NCBI taxonomy): domain Eukaryota; kingdom Metazoa; phylum Chordata; class Amphibia; order Anura; family Leptodactylidae; genus Engystomops; species Engystomops pustulosus. The sequence continues at coordinate 167,870 of WNYA01000116.1, forward strand.
AGAAAGGTTAATGATTGCCATATACTGTATAACTTATACACATTGCAGGCAGTGGAAGGGATAATGGATGCTACAGGACAGTAAATATGTGAAGAGTTAATAGATGATGCAGAGGCTTCATGTAGGATTAGCATAATGTGGGGCTTAAATGGTTAAAGGGTGCGCACAATTGTGGGATGACAAGAGTTAAAGACATGACTTGTATCCTGGAGCCTCCCATGATGTGCAGGAAAGGGTTAAATACTCTCGTCCTGATCTCCTGCACACTGGCAGGTGAAGAGTTAAGTCCTGATGTCAGTGAAGGGTTAAGGGCAGCCCCTGTGAGCCCTGGCACAGTAAGGGTTACCCTGCACCCCGGCAGCCGCTGTTTGGGTGCTACGCTAGCGTGGTCTGGCATGGGAGGGGTTAAGTGATGCTGCGATGCAGAATGGTTAGGAACGTTTCCATGGCAACACCCCAACCATCTCCCCGAGTCCGGCACCTGTCACCGCGCCGCGTCCTTGACAATGTGATAGAAGCAGCGATGAGAGGACGGGCCCCCGGGGGCCACAGGTCAGGGCCAGGCAGTGGGGTGGCCTGAGGTCACGGTCAGGTGTGGTGAGGTAGGGGGTGGCACCCGCTGGGAGATGCTCAGCCGCAGCCCCCCCCTCCCCCGCCAGGATTACACCAGCGCTGAGCCTTTTTAACCCACAGATTTAATATCAAATCCCCGCAGATCAGTAACCCCTTCCCTGCCGCAGAGCAAACATCTGGACCTTGTGGAACTACTACTCCCAGCATAACTCACAGCTCCACATCAGGTCCTTGCCTTGGCTGTGGTGTAAAAGATCAACGATTTCCAAAGCAATGCTGGGGGTAGTAGTTTCACTAGAGAGAGAGGATGGCAGCGGTCAGGAAGGAGCCACATGCAACTTTAATGAGTCTTTGGCCGCCTCCTGCTGCTCTGCGCACCCTCCCGTCATCATGTCCAGGCACCGCGGGAGCGCTGCTGTCATCATCTCTGGGGCTCCGCAGGAACACTCCCATCATCATCTCTGGGGCTCTGCAGGAGCACTCCCGCCATCACTCTGTGGCTCCCGCAGAGTGAACCACATCATCACTGGGGCTTTCTGTAGGAGCTTCTCTGGTCTCATCTCTCTGGGGCTCTGGCAGGAGTGAACCCATCATCATCTCCCTTGGGTCTCCGAGGAGCTCCCACCGCCATCATCTCTGGGCTTCGCGGAGCACTCTAACTCCTCCCGCCTCATCTCTGGGTCCGCAGATCGCTCTGGTCATCATCTCTGGGTCTCGCAGGAGTGCTTGGTCATCATATCGGGCTCCGCAGGAGCGCTCTGGTTCTCATCTCTGGGGCTCCGCAGGAGTGCTCTGTTTCACTCACTCTTCTGTGGCTCCGCGAGGGACACTCCCACATCATCTCTGGGGCTCTGCAGGAGCACTCCCGCCATCATCTCTGGGGCTCTCCGCAGAGTGAACCGCACCAGTCATCATTGGGCTCTGTAGGAGCTCTCCTGGCATCATCTCTGGGCTCTGCAGATGTAAACCCCATCATCATCTCTGGGGCCCTCAGAGCACTCCCCGCCATCATCTCTGGCTTCCCAGAGCACTCCCCCGCCATCATCTTCTGGGGCTTTCTCCGCTGGCGCTCTGGTCATCATCTCTGGGGCTCCGCAGGAGTGCTCTGGTCATCACTCTGGGGCTCCGCAGAACACCTTCCCATCATCATCTCTGGTCTCTGCAGGACACTCCCCGCCTCATCTCTGGGCGTCCGCAGGAGTGAACCCCCCATCAATCACTGGCTCTGTAGGAGGAACTGGTCAATTCCTCGGTGCTCCGTAGGAGCGCTCGGGTCATCATCTCTGGGGCCCGCAGGATCCTCTGGTCATCATCTTCTGGGGCTCCTGCAGGAGTGAACCCATCACCATCATCATCTCTGGGGCTCTGCAGGAGTGAACCCATCAGCTATCTCTGGGGCCCGCATGAGCACTCCCGCCATCATCTCTGGGGCTCCGCAGGAGTGCTCTGGTCATCATCTCTGGGGCTCCGCAGGAACACTCCCATCATCATCTCTGGGGCCTCTTGCAGAGACTCCCTTCATCATCTCTGGGCTTCCGCAGAGTAACCACCATCATCACTGGGGCTCTGTAGGAGCGCTCTGGTCATCATTCTTCTCCTGGGGCTTCCGCAGAGCGCTCTGTCAATCATCTCTGGTGCTTCTGCCAGGAGCGCCCCTTCATCATCTCTGGGGCTCCGAGGAGGACACGTCCCCGCCATCATCTCTGTGGCTTCCGCAGGAGCGCTCTGGTCCATCGCTCTTGGCTCCGCAGGAACACTCCCTCATCATCTTGGGGCTTCTGCAGGAGGTCACTATCTCCCGCCGCATCCATCTCTGGGGCTTTCACTGCAGGATTGAACCCACCATCATCAACTGGGGCTCTGTAGGAGCGCTCTGGGTCATCTCTTGGGCTCCGCAGGACGCTCTCTCTGGTCAATCATCTCTGGGGGTGGGCTCTGCATGATTGAACCCATCTCATCTCTGGGGCTCTGCAGGAGCGCTCCCTTCATTCATCTCTAGTGGCCTCCGCGGAGCGCTCTGGTCCTCATCCTCTGGGGCTCCGCAGGAGCGCTCTGGTCATCACCCTCCAGGGGCATCTGGACCCTGTGGCTTTGCCTACTGGGATGAAGGGTCTTTCTACCATAAGACCCCAGAAATAATGGGGGAGTTTCAGAATAACCCCACGCCCTATAATCATAGTGAGGGAGAGAGAGGGGAGAGACAGTGCGGGCACACATTTACGTACCCAGTCCTGCGCGATCCCGATTGGACTGTCTGACAAGGAATGTAACGTGAAGCTCGGGAATGCACGCCCACACGAGTATCTGCATGGCCGACTTCCCTGCTAAAGTCCGCGGAGGGAGGTTCACTTCTTCTTCCAGGGGCACGTATGTGCTTTGCTTGCGACACAAATTTAATGTTATGCAATTCAGCGTCGGCCCCCCCCGCGATCTGTGCACGTGAAAGCGCGACACAATACGATCACGAGCGCACATCCCCATCATCCCAAAAAGCGGGAAACGACAAAAGCTTTGCCAGCGGCGCGGGACCCTTAGTAATTAAGACCCACTGGCACCTCTGTCAGAACTAGTGCAGTGTGGTACATGTGTCAGTGTCCTGTGCTTAGCGTGCATGGGGCAGCAGAATTCATCACAACTGTGCCCGCTGCTGTCCGAACGGGGCACATTATTACCCACTGATTAATAAGTGTCACATTTACTGTCTTGTCAGACAAACGAGCAGCCGCCAACCAAAACTGGCGCGCAAACACTTTTAATTTAAATGTGGTCCATTCACCTGGGACAGCGATCCCCTCCCCAAGCCTCATCAGGACGGTTAGGTGTATAGGCTTGAGCGAGTCAGTGGAACATCCGAGCACATCTCAATACTGGGCCCGCCCGCCTGAATGACGTGATACGGTTGCGTTTAAATCCCTGCAGATAACACCCGGTACGTGGAATGACACCGCTAGAGCATCCATAAGCAGTAGAGGCGGTCACTGAGAGATTTATGGGCGAGATGAGACAAAGCTCCGGGTAATTGACACAGTACGCCCGCCCAATGCACCCGCAGCTATTCTTCTCCATCCATCCCACCACACGGGGTCCGCGGCTCTCCGCAGGTAAATGGGGACATTCGTGCATCACTTATTATCAACCCGGACGACAGAGACCAATTAATAGTTTTAACATCTTTGGGAACGAGCACGAGACCTGCGTCACAAACAAAATAGAAAGCGGGCTCATAGTAACACAGACTTCTTCAGAGCAGAGACCGGGGGGAGGGGGGGTTTTTGTCCTCTGGGTGCGCACACGCACGTGTTTGGGGTCATAGTCGTTCAATCTCTCGATGATCGGTAGCCCCAGCGCCTCCCTCCTCTTGATCTGGTCCGCTCGGCCTCTCTGCGAGCCAGTCCTTCATCCGCTGGAAGAGAGACAATCAGAGACAGACAATGCACAGAGACAGACGTGAAAGTCAGAGAGATGAGAGAGAAAGAGGACATGCACAGAGCACAGACGGGAAGAGCAGAGAGAGAGAGAAGAGAAGAGGACAATGCACGAGACGACGGGAAGAGCAGGAGAGAGGAGAGAGAGGACATGCACATGGACAGACGAAGATCATGAGAAGAGAGAAAGAGGACAATGGCACAGAGACAGCACTGGAAGAGCAGAGAGGAGAGAAGAGGACAATGCCAGAGACCAGACGGAAGAGCATAGAGAGAGAGAGTGCTGACATATGGCACAGAGCCAGACGGGAATAGCAGAGAGAGAGAGATTGCGGACCAATGCAAGCTACAGACGGGAAGAGCAAGAGAGAGTAGTGCGGACAATGCACATAGACATACTTGAAGAGCAAGAGAGAGGTTCGGACATGCACAGAGACGACGGGAAGAGCAGAGAGAGAGGCGGGACAATGCACAGAGAACAGACGGAAGAGCATAGAGAGAGCGGGACAATGCACAGAGACATGACTGGAAGAGCAAGAGGAGAGAGAGAAGAGGACAATGCACAAGACAGACGGGAAGAGCATAGAGAAGAAGAGAAAGAGGACACTGCACTAGACAGACTGGAAGAGTCAAGAGAGAGAGAAAGAGGACAATGCACCTAACAGACCGGGAAGAGCAGAGAGAGAGAGAAATGGGACAATCACAGAGACTACGGGAAGAGCAGAGAGAGCGAAAGAATGACAATGCACAGAGACGACGGGAAGAGGATAGGAGGATAGGGGGACATGCACAGAGACAGAGATTTATGGGGTTGCAGAAGGGGCAGGGCCGCTCCGGGGGCAGTTGTCAGAAAACACCGGAGACGAGGGGAGGTTCCTGTTTGCCTCCTGCACACACATCTCTTGTTCTGAGAGCCGCTATTTTCTGGCGCTGGCTGACAACTCATTCAGCGTATTATTATCAGCTTCCTCACCTCCCATTGATCCCTCAGCCACAACATGTCGAACTCCCAACGTTGAGGCAGAAACAGCAGCCACCCCCCCCCCCGACACTTATTATTACACACGCAACCCCCAGCAGGCATCTGATAGCTACACGCTGGGATCTCCCTCGCCAGCCAGGGCTGTCGTCATCGGGGATCACCATGGCTATGGCTAGCGGCCATTATCTTGTGGTGCCCGGGTACCCAGGGGTTTCTGGCAGGGGGGACCCATAACCTGGATGTGTGGGGTCAATGGACGTGCGCCCTCTCTTCCTAAGTGTCCTCATGCACAGGGGGCAAGCCAATAAGGTGTCCAGAGCTGGAAGGTGCTGGGCCCCCCCCCCAGGACCCCATCTTTTCTTGTTTAGCATTGGGGGTCTCTCCCCGCTGGTGAGCGATGCTGGGGGGCGACCGGCCTGCTTTGGCTGTTCTCTTTCGCTCAGCAAGTAGAATAAATATTGATTGGTTCTCATTAAATCTTCCCCTTGCGGTCCGTGTGGAGCGGCCTCCATCAAACCTGAGGCCCCGGCACAATCGCCCGCCAGCCTCCGCTACAGAGAGGTGAACCGTGACAATGAGCCGCTAAAGTATAGGCCCTCCGGGCCATGCAGGCATGGGGCTTTACTACTACTAACCTAACTACCAATCTACCCCCCTACTGGGGCAGAGACGGGGGCCTTCCTGTCTCCAATCCAGAGATGGCCCGTGCGGGGGGCAGACCTCACCCCCTCTCCGGAGAGTAGTAGATAAATACGGTTCCCATCACAATACAGACTGAAATGCCAAAGAAGAAGACCATGCATGCGCATGTTTCCGGACATCCTGCTCGGGTCGTCGCTGAAGCCGTGCCAGTCCGGGTTCTGGAAAAGAGAGACACATTGGTATCATGTACAGAACTGGCCGACAGAAGGGTTAAAAAACAGGGAGCCGCTGATACAGTTATTGGCTGATACCTTACGTCATTGGCCTTTAGAGAGTGAGCTTCTTGGGCCGCAGTGTCATCCTCAATCTAGCACCAGACATAAGCTGCACCAGGTGCTTTTATATGTCCTCATCCACACTGGTGCTGAGCGGAGCCGCTGCGCCCCCGAACAAAGCCGCCCGCGCCGGCTATGAGGAGGCACGCACAATAGACGCTCCGCTACGGGAGAACTAAGCCGCAGCTCTGGCGGTGGAGGGGGGCGCTATAACAGCAGACACGCATCTGCCTCTGCTGCTACCCGGAGAGAACAGCACCACTACAGCTCTATCCACTCTCTGTTATCAGCCTTTCCACCCACCTGCTTTGGGAACCTCGATCACATCTGAGCATTCGAATCAACGCACTCTTGACAGGGCCATGAGGCCGAGTGTGCACTTGAGGAGATGTGGCATGCCCCGCCTGTCAGGACCCCCCCGTTCTGTGATGTATAGGGGTACACTGCGAGTAATTACCATTAACTGGGCCCCGCCCCCATCCAGTGCAGGTCCCTATCAGTGGGCCACGGCCGCTCAGTGTTCGCTATGGTATTAGGGTTATTGGTCACCGACGCCCAATAAACACTGCTTTCGGCATAAGGGCACGACCCTGTGTCCTACTGAGTGGCCGGGGTCCTATGATTTAATCCTAACAAGAAGGAAATTAATTAGGGTCCCTCACATTCCCCCCGCAGCCGCCGGCTTGGCCTGGATCTTCTATAATACACGGCGCAAGGAAATGTACAATTCTGATGCCCCTGAAGGACCTGGTAAATAATCTATCGTTTTGTGTATACAGCGTCTATTCATCGCATGGTAACAGATACAGACGAGAGACTGGACGGAGAAGGGCCTGACTACTCGCGATGTTTGTAGTCTGTTACCATGAGACAATCTTGAGGGGCCCACCACAAAATGATCCTCTCTACTGAAAATCATAGTGTCACATAGAGGAGGAAACACAAGCTGCAACCCCGGCAGCCATCCACAGTGGGGTACTTGCCCCGATTAAGCATTGTGTCTGCCAGTGCTGCCTCCTAGTGTCCCATGTGATCATGATGAGGTCATTCTTGGCGACACCCGTTGGGCTCTTCTCAATTTATGGACAACTACAATCCTCCCCCTAACTGCGGCCACCCCAGGCCCATCCCGACCTGGCTGGAGGGAGGTGTGGGGTCCCTGTCCTCAGGCGACACTGAAAAAGTGGGAGAAGGGGGGGGTGCGTCATAATAATAATCCTGAGAGGTTAGATAAGTGGTCCTGTTAGTAGATGGTGGAAAGACAAGAAGTTCAGTCTTAGAAAGATTAGTTTCAAGAAGAGAGAGGACATGATTTTAGAGCCAGTCAGAGCGACATCACTAGTGTTTCTGGAGTAAGGCCGTGCTGATGTTACTGTCTAGTCATATAGCTGGTGTCATCAGTATATAAGTTAATATAGCTGGGGTCATCATGTATAGAGATGATACTTGTAACCAAATTCTGCTGATTTGTTGTCCGATGGGGCAGTATAGAGGGGAAGAGAAGAGAATACCTAGGACTCTGGGGCTCTGAGGACCCTGACACAGAGGAGAGGACGCCGGACCTGAGGCCCTTAGGACCCCGACACAGAGGAGATGACCCAGGACGTAGCCCTGAGGACCCAGACACTGAGAGGAGTGGACCGGTAGGACTGAGCCCTGAGACCCGACACTGAGAGGATATGACCTAGGACTGAGCCCCTGAGGACCCTACATTGAGAGGAGAGGAGACCCTAGGACTGAGCCCTGAGGACCCGACCTGAGGAGAGGAGCTAGTACTGGGGCCATGAGGAACCCGACATCAGAGGAGAGACCTAGACTGCCCCTGAGGAACCCGACACTGAGAGGAGATGAGTCTAGACTGAGCCTGAGGAACCCCGACACTGAGAGAGGGACCTAGGACTGAGCCCTGAGGAACCCCGACCTGAGAGGGAAGACCGCCGGACTGAGCCCTGTGAACCCCGACACTGATAGGAGAGGATCTAGGACTGAGCCCTGAGGAACCTCCGACACTTAGAGGAGAGGAGCTAGGACTGAGCCTGAGGAACCCCGACACTGAGAGGAGAGTACCCCAGGACTGAGCCTGAGGAACCCCGACACTGAGAGGAGAGGACCTAGGACTGACAGCCCCTGAAGGACCCCCCTACACGAGGAGAGGACTAGGACTGAGCCCTGATGACCCGACACAGAGGAAGAGGGAGAAGAAAGATCCAGGAGGAACCTGATCAGAGAGAGAGGAAGAAACCCAAGAAGGTGCGGTGCCCTTCATTCAATGACGAATGCCCATGAGAGAAAAAAAAAAGCAGAAAAAGAAAAAAGGAAAAAAAATTTTTTTGGTTTTTGGTCCACTGGTGAACCTGCCGAGAGATCCAGGAGAACAAGGAGCAATAGTCCCCGGATTTTAGCGTGAGGAGATCATTGGAGACTTTAGAGCAGTCAGTGGAGAACATAGAGGCGGAAATCAATGTAGGGGGTCGAGGAGGAGTTGGCTGAGATTTAGAGCGGGTTTATAGAGAATAACCGGGCGTCCCAGGAGTTTGGAGATGACAGATTAGAAACTGTCTTTAGTTAGCAGCACTGGAATGGTCCAGGAAGGTTTCTTTAGTATGGGGTACCACAGCATGCTTGAACAGAAGAGGGGACGACACAGGGAGAGATAATTGAAGATTTTAGTGAATGAGAAGTATCATACGAGATTGAGGGATGGGGTTCACTGATGCCGGTATTCTTCTTCTCTGTGACCAGCCCATATGAAGAGAGTGATCAATGTAAGGTAAACTGGGGAAGGGGAATTAGTGGGGGCTGAATGCAATTATCTTTTAGTATGCGGCAGATCTTCATCCCCGAGGCCGTTGACATTTGCTTGCACCTTTTGGGTTAGTAAGGAAATCAGAGTATGGAGTAGCTGTTAGGGTATTTTAGAGAAAAAGGATATTAGATTAGTACAACAGACCTTGTATCCATGTTAGTGCAAGAGTTATAGGATCTGGTCAATATTATCGTAGTGAAGAAAGTCAGAGACAAAATAGAGTCGGTCAAAGACCAAGTCAAGGAGTGTCCCCTCGTGGTGGGCAGAGATCAAGAGTTGTACAAGTCCCAGAGAGGTGTACTGATAGCAGCTGAGAGGCCTGAGGAGGATATGGGATTTCATGGAGGTGATGTTAGAGTCTCCCATGAACGAGTGTTGGGATATCACAGGAAAGAAGTGAGGGAGTCCAGGAAGCACAGTGATAAAGATCTGGTAGTGGGAGCCAGAGACGGTACTACAGCCACCCAAGAGAGAAATGGGGCGTAAAAGTCTGAGGGTGTGGACCTCAAAGGATGGGACAGTACTAGAGTGGACAGGAGAATGACCTGGAAAGTGTCATCGTGGAGAGGTAGTATGCCTACCCACCTCACCACCGCCACGGGAGGGGGGAGCCCGTCATCAGCCGACCACTGGAGGGGGGGAGCCCGTCATCACCGAACTGGGATGGGGAGCCCGCATCAGCCGACACTGGAGGGGGGGAGCCCTTCATCAGCCACACTGGAGGGGGGGAGCCCGTCATCAGCCGACACTGGAGGGGTGAGCCCGTCTCAGCGACACTGGAGGGGGGAGCCCGTCATCAGCCAAAAAGAAAGACACGGAGGTTGGGAGCCCTCGTCATCAGCAGCCTACACTGGAGGGGGAGCCCGTCATCAGCGGAATCTAGAAGCCACACTGCGGGGGGAGCCCGTCATCAGCCGACCTGAGGGGGTGAGCCCGTCACAGCCGACACTTGGAGGGGGGGGGGACCCGTCATCATCCGACACTGGAGGGGGGAGCCCGTCATCAGCCTACACTGGAGGGGGGTGAGCCCGTCCTCATATCCGACACATGGAGGGGGGGACCCGCTCAGCCTACACTTGAGGGGGGGAGCCCGTCTCAGCCGACACTTAGGGGGGGAGCCCGTCATCATCCGACACTGGAGGTGGGGAGCCCCCCCGTCATCAGCCGACACTGGAGGGGGGGAGCCCGTCATCAGCCGACACTGGAGGGGGGGAGCCCGTCATCAGCCGACACTGGAGGGGGGGAGCCCGTCATCAGCCGACACTGGAGGGGGGAGCCCGTCACTCAAGCCACACTGGAGGGGGGGACCCGTCATCAGCACGAGGGGACCTCGCAGACACTGGAGGGGGGGAGCCCGTCATCAGCCGCCTGGCGGGTGGCCGTCACAGTCACCGCATAGGGACCCGCATCATCCGACACTGGAGTGGGGGGAGCCGTCTCAGCCGACACTGGAGGGGGGGTGGGAGCTGGGAAGCATCTGTGTGTAAATCTCAGACATCCCCTTTACTACAGGGTTGTCATGTGATCCGTCTTATCCAATCAGCTGTATGTCACATTGCAGCCGTGTCGGGTGCTGTTACCCCATTGTCGTACACATTGATCTCCCGTGCTCCTCGTGCCCGTGGCCGGGGGGGGCGCTTGTGGCCGGACATTAATGGGGTCGTGGCTCCGGCCGGGGCCTGTGTGGAGCCTGAACCCGGTGCCGCCCGCAGGACTCCCCGCAGCCCGGGACGCCTCAGCGCCCCACACACAAGGGCATCGCCATCTTCTCCTTCCCCGAGGAGAACCAGAAACAGCGAAGAGGCGGCGCCTGTCACTCTCCACCAATCAGCGAGCAGGACACTGTAAACCCTGGCTCTATTAATCCCATCAAACAAGACGCATGGAACGCAAAAGGGGCGGTACTTGTGTGTCCTCTGACCAATCAGATCGCCGCATTTTCTCCGCAGTGAACCCCCCTCATCCACTGGGCCTTAGGCTCTCTTTCTATGGTCATCATCTCTGGGGCTCCGCAGGAACACTCCCATCATCATCTCTGGGGCTCTGCAGGAGCACTCCCGCCATCATCTCTGGGGCTCCGCAGGAGTGAACCCACCATCATCACTGGGGCTCTGTAGGAGCGCTCTGGTCATCATCTCTGGGGCTCCGCAGGAGCGCTCTGGTCATCATCTCTGGGGCTCTGCAGGAGTGAACCCATCATCATCTCTGGGGCTCTGCAGGAGTGAACCCATCATCATCTCTGGGGCTCTGCAGGAGCGCTCCCTTCATCATCTCTAGGGCTCCGCAGGAGCGCTCTGGTCATCATCTCTGGGGCTCCGCAGGAGCGCTCTGGTCATCACCTCCAGGGCATCTGGACCCTGTGCTTTGCCTACTGAGGATGAGGGTCTATGTCTACCATAAGACCCCAGAATATAATGGGGGAGTTGCAGAATAACCCCACGCCCTATAATCAATAGTGGAGGGAGAGAGACAGTGGGGCACATTTACGTACCCAGTCCCTGCGCGATCCCCGATCTGGACTGTCTGACAAGGATGAACTGAAGCTCGTGCGCCCGATATCCTGCATGTGCCGCTTCCCTGCTCAAGTCCGCCGGAGTTCACCTTCTTCTTCCCAGTGCACGTATGTGCTTTGTCTTGCGACACAAATTTAAATGTTAAATGCATTGCGTCGGCCCGCCCCGCGATCTGTGCCACGTGAAAGCGACACAATGCGATCACGAGCGACACAATCCCCATCGCAATCCCAAAAAGTCGGGAAACCCGACAAAAATGCAGCCGCGGGACCCTTAGTAAATAAGCCCCACTGGTCACCTCTGTCAGAACTAGTGCAGTGTGTACTATGTGCAGTGTCCTGTGTAGCGTGCAGGGGGCAGCAGATTCATCACAACTGGTGCCCGCTGCTGCTCCGGAAGTGGGCACCATATTTACACCACTGAGTAATAATGTGCACATTTTTACTGTCTTGTCAGACACAGAGCAGCCGCCACACAAAACTGGCGCAAACACTTTAATAAATGTGGTCCATTCACTTGGGACAGCGATCCCCTCCCCCCTCTCCCAGGAAGGTTGAGTTACTGCGCGGCCAGTCAGTGACATCACGGGCCAGCACTCAATATGGCCGCCCGCCTGATGACCGCTGATACGGTTGCGTTTAATCCCCTGCAGAACACCGCGTACGTGAATGACACCGCTAGCAGCCATAAGCCATAGAGGCGTCACTGAGAGATTTATGGGGCGAGATTAGACAAAGCTCCGGGTAATTGACACGTCGCCCGCCCATCCCCCGCAGCCTCTTATTCTCCATCCATCACCACCACACGGGGGCCGCGGCGTCTCCGCAGGTAATGAGGTGACATCGGGCATCACTTTATTATCACCGGACGACAGAGACCAATTAAGAAGTTTTACAGCTTTGGGAACGAGCACAGACCTGGCGTCACACAAAATAGAAAGCAGGCTCATAGGTAACACAGACTTTATTCAGAGCAGAGACAGGGGGGAGGGGGGGTTATTTGTCCTCTGGGGGCAGCACCACGGTGTTTGGGTCATAGTAGTTCATCTCGATGATCGGTAGCCCCAGCGCCTCCCTCCTCTTGATCTGTCGCTCGGCCTCTCTGCGAGCCCAGTCCTTCATCCTGCGGGAAGAGAGACAATCAGAGACAGGACAATGCACAGAGACAGACGGGAAGAGCAGAGAGAGAGAGAGAGAAAGAGGACAATGCACAGAGACAGACGGGAAGAGCAGAGAGAGAGAGAAAGAGGACAATGCACAGAGACAGACGGGAAGAGCAGAGAGAGAGAAAGAGGACAATGCACAGAGACAGACGGGAAGAGGAGAGAGAGAGAGGGGACAATGCACAGAGACAGAGATTTATGGGGTGCAGAGGGGCAGGGGCCGCGCCGGGGGCAGTTGTCAGAACACCGGAGCACGAGGGGGTCCGGTTGCCTCCTGCACACACATCTCCTGTGTTCTGAGAGCCGCTATTTCTGGCAGCTGCTGACACTCATTACAGCGTATTATCAGCTTCCTCACCTCCCATGGAAGCCTCAGCCACAACATGTCGAACTCCCACGGTGAGGCAGAAAACAGCAGCCCCCCCCCCCCCCCGACACCTTATTATTACACCCCCAGCAAGGCATCTGATAAGCTACAGCGCTGGGATCTCGCCAGCCAGGGCTCGTCATCGTGAGCACAGGGCTATGGCGGAGCGGCCATTATCTCTGTGGTGCCCGGGTACCCAGGGGTCTGGCAGGGGGGGATCCATAACCTGGATGTGTGGGGTCAATGGGACGTGCGCCTCCTCCATTCCTAAGTGTCCTCATGCACAGGGGCAGCCAATAAGGTGTCAGAGCTGGAAGGTGCTGGCCCAGGACCCCTCTGTATTCTGGTTTAGCAGTTGGGGGTCTCTGCCCTCTGGTGAGCGATGCTGGGGGGCGACCGGCTGCTTTGCTGTTCTCTTTCCGCTCAGCAGGAGAATAAATAATTGATTTGTTCTCATTAGAACTTCCCCTTCGGTCGTGTGGAGCGGCCGCCATCACCTGAGCCCCGGCACTAATCGCCCGCCAGCCTCCGCTACCAGGAGAGGTGACCGTGACAATGAGCCGCTAAGTATAGGCCCTCCGGAGCCAGGCAGGTCCATGGGGCTTTACTACCAATCTACCCCCCTACTGGGGCAGAAGAAGGGGGGCTCTTCCTGTCTCCAATACAGAGATGGCCCAGTGCTGGGGGGCAGACACTCACCCCCTCTCCGGAGAGTAGTAGATAAATACGGTTCCCAGCACAATACAGACTGAAATGCCAAAGAAGAAGACCATGCGCATGTTCCGGACATCCTGCTCCGGGTCGTCGCTGAAGCCGTGCCAGTCTGGGTTCTGGAAAAGAGGAGACACATTGGTATCATTGGTACAAGAACATGGCCGACAGAGGGTTAAAAAACAGGGAGCCGCTGAATACAGTTTATGGCTGATACATTACGTCAGTGTCACTTTAGAGAGTGAGCTCTTGGGGTCAGCAGTGTCAGCCTCAATCTAAGCACCAGACATGAAAGCTGCAGGTGCTTTTATATGTCCTCATCACACGGGGGCTGAGCGGAGCCGCTGCGCCCCCCGAACAAAAGCCGCGCCGCTAATGAGGAGGCAGCGCACAATAGACGCTCCGCTACAGGGAGAACTAAAGCCGCAGCTCTGGCGGGGGAGGGGGCGCTATACAGCAGACACGCACTGCCCTCTGCTGCTACCGGAGAGAACAGCACCCACTACAGCTCTATCACTCTCTGTTATCAGCCTTTCCACCTGCTTTGGGAACATCGATCACATCTGAGCATTCATCACCATCTTGAAAGGAGCAGGAGGCCGAGTGTGCACTGAGGAGATGTGCATGCCCGGCCTGTCAGGACCCCCGTTCTGTGATGTATAGGGGTACACTGCTGAGTAATTACACATTACTGGGCCCCGCACCCATCACCAGGGCAGGGTCCTATCAGTGGGCACCGGCCGCTCCATTGTGCGTCTATGGGATTAGGAGTTATTCACCGACCCCATAAACAACTGAGCGGCAGAGGGCACGACCCTGTGTCCTACTGAGTGCCGGGGTCCTAGTGATTATCCTAAAAGAAGGAAATTATTAGGGTCCCTCACATTCCCGCAGCCTCCGGCTTTGGGCCTGGATCTTCTATAATACACGGCAGCAAAGGAAATGTACAATTCTGATGCCCCTGAAGGAACCTGGTAAATAATCTATCGTTTTGTGTATACAGCGTCTATTCATCGCCATGGTAACAGACTACAGACGAGGAGACTGGACGAGAGAAGGGCCTGACTACTCTGCGGATGTTTGTAGTCTGTTACCATGGAGACAAATCTGGAGGGGCCACCACAAAATGATCCGCTCTACTGAAAATCATAGGGTCACATAGAGGAGGGAAACAAAAGCTGCAACACCCGGCAGCCACCACTAGGGGGGTAATTGCTCCCGATTACATGGTGTCTGCACAGTGCTGCCCCTAGTGGCCGCATGTGATCAGGATGAGGTCAGTTCTGGGCGACCCCGTTGGGCTCTTCCAATTTATGGACCAACTACATCCTCCCCCTAACTGCGGCCACCCCAGGCCCAGCCGACACTGGAGGGAGGGAGGGGGGTCCTGTCATCAGGCGACACTGAAAAGGGGGAGGAAGGGGGGGGTGCTGTCATAATAATAATAATGGAGAGGTTAGGATAAGGGTCTGTTAGTAGATGGTGGAAAGACAAGAAGTTCAGTCTTAGAAAGATTAAGTTTCAAGAAGAGAGAGGACATGATGTTAGAGACAGCAGAGAGACAGTCACTAGTGTTCTGGAGTAAGGCCGGGCTGATGTTACGTGCAGAAGTATATAGCTGGGTGTCATCAGTATATAAGTATATAGCTGGGGGTCATCAGTATAGAGATGATACTTGTAACCAAATCTGCTGATGGTTTGTCCGATGGGGGCAGTATAGAGGGAGAAGAGAAGAGATGACCTAGGACTGGGCTCTGAGGACCCTGACACAGAGGAGAGGACCCAGGACTGAGCCCTGAGGACCCCGACACAGAGGAGAGGACCCAGGACTGAGCCCTGAGGACCCGACACTGAGAGGAGTGGACCTAGGACTGAGCCCTGAGGACCCGACACTGAGAGGAGAGGACCTAGGACTGAGCCCTGAGGACCCGACACTGAGAGGAGAGGACCTAGGACTGAGCCCTGAGGACCCGACACTGAGAGGAGAGGAGCTAGGACTGGGCCATGAGGAACCCGACACAGAGGAGAGGACCTAGGACTGAGCCCTGAGGAACCCGACACTGAGAGGAGAGGAGCTAGGACTGAGCCCTGAGGAACCCCGACACTGAGAGGAGAGGACCTAGGACTGAGCCCTGAGGAACCCCGACACCTGAGAGGATAGGCGCTAGGACTGAGCCCTGAGGAACCCCGACACTGAGACGGGAAAGATTAGCTAGGATTCTGAGCCCTGAGGACCCCGACACTGAGAGGAGAGGACCCCGACTGAGCTGAGGACGCCGCCATGCTGAGAAGGCAGCGACCTCTGACTGAGCCACTTGAGGGACCCGACACAGAGGAGACGGACCAGGAGTGAGCCCTAGAGGACCCGCGACACAGAGAAGAGTGGAGAAGAGCAAGAAAGATCCAGAGAAGGAGACACTGAGTCAAGAGATAGGAGATACACCCAAGGAAGTGCTTGATGCCTTCAGGCAGGCCAATGGGCGAAGCCCATGAGGAAGAGCTGGTGGTCCTCCGTTTTAACGCTGCCCCAGAGAGATCCCAAGGAGACAATGAGTCGAATCGTCACCTACGGAATTTAGCAGTGAGGAGATCATTGGAGACTTTAGGAGCATTCACTGGAGAACATAGATGCGGAAATCATGTAGGGTCGAGGAGGAGTTGCTGAGATTTAGAAGCGGGTTAGTAGAGATAACCGGGTCCCCGGTCCCAGGAGTTTGGAGATGACAGATTATAAACTGTTCTTAGTTAGCAGCACTGGATGGTCCAGGAAGGTTCTCTTTAGTATGGGGTACACACAGCAGTGCTTTACAGAAATGTGCGACACACACGGGGAGAGACTGCAAGATTTTAGTGAATGAAATGTATCATACTAGATTGGGGATGGGGGTATCACTGACTAGCTTAAGGTATTCTGTACTCTCTGTGACCGCCTCATATGAAGAGAGTGATTCAACTGTAAGGTAAAGGGGGAAGGGATTAGTGGGGTGGCTGATGCAATTATCTTTGTGTAGCGGCAGAGTCTTCAGTCGCCCGAGGCCGTGGACATGTTGCTTGCACTTTTGGTGTTAGTAAGGAAAGCAGAGTATGGAGGAGTCTGTTATGGTATTTAGAGAAAAAGGATATTAGACTTAGATACAAACAGACCTTGTATCCAGTGTAGCGGCAGAGTTTATAGGATCTGAGCATCAATTTATAGTGAAGAACGTCAGAGACCAAGAATAGAGTCGGGCAAAGACTCAGTCAAGGAGTGTTTTCCCCCTCGTGGTGGCAGAGAATCAAGAGTTGTACAAGTCCCAGGGGTGTACTGATAGCATCGCGAGAGGCTGAGGAGGAGTATGGGATTTATAGGGATGTTTCAGTCAGTCTCCCATGACGAGTGTTGGGATATCACTAGGAAGAAGTGAGGTGAGTCCGGAAGCACAGTGATAAAGATCTGGTAGTGGGAGCCAGAGGACTCTAGGTACTCAGCAGCCACCAAGAGAGAATGGGCGTAAAGTCTGAGGGCTGTGGACCTCAAGGCATGGGAAAGTATGAGTGGACAGGATGAATGACCTGGAAAGTGCATCGTTGGAGAGGTAGTTGCCTACCCCACCTCCCAGCCGCACTGGGAGGGGGGAGCCCGTCATCAGCCGACAGCTGGAGGGGATGCCGTCTCCGACGGATGGGGACCCGCATCACCGACACGAGGGGCCCTTCACACCACTGGAGGGGGGGAGCCCGTCATCAGCCGCTACCACTGCACCTGGGGTGGGGAGCCCCGTCTCAGCCGATCACTGGAGGGGGGGAGCCCGTCATCGCCAAGAAAGCACTGGGAGCTCGACAGCAGCTATGGAGGGGCCCGTCATCAGCGGAATCAGGCCACTGGGGGGTGACCCTGTCATCAGCCGACACTGTAGGGGGGAGCCCGTCATCAGGCCGACACTTGGAGGGGGGGGGGACCCGTCATCATCCGACACTGGAGGGGGGAGCCCAGTCATCAGCCGGACCTGGAGGGGGGTGGCCCGTCTCAGACCGACACATGTGAGGGGGGGCCCGCTCACGCGCTACTTGGAGGGGGGGAGCCCGTCATCAGCCTACACTAGTAGGGGGGGAGCGCCGTCATCATCAGCGACACTGGAGGGGGGAGCCCCCGTCATCAGCCGACACTCGTGAGGGGGGACCCGTCATCAGCCGACACTCGGAGGGGAGCCGTCATCAGAGCCGACACTCAGAGTGGGGAGCCCGTCAATCCAGCCACCCCGGAGGGGGAGCCCGTCATCACCCTACAAAACTCGGAGGGGGGAGCCCGTTCATCAGCCGACACTGGAGGGGGAGCCCTTCATCATCCTAACCCCTGGAGAGTGGGAGCCCTCATCACTCTACACGAGGAGGGGGGGAGCCCGTCATCATCCTACACTGGAGGGTGGGAGCCCTTCATCATGCCCGACCACTGGAAAGCGGGGGGACCCGTCTATACATGCCCACACTAACGAGGGGGTATCCCGTCATCAGCCGGACACTGGATGGGGGATCCCGTCTCATCCGACATCTGGAGGGGGACCGTCATCAGCCGACTGGAGGGGGGACCCTCCTCAGCCGACACTAGGGAGGGGGGGGGACTGGGATTCATCTGTGTGTAAATCTCGAGACCTCCCCCTTTAACTACAGGTTGTCCATGTATCCCGTCTTATCCAATCAGCCTTTGATGTCACCTTGCAGTCGTGTCTGGGTGCTGTTACCCGGTCCTTGTCTTACACATTGATTCTCCCCGTGCTCCTCTCGTGCCCGTGGCCTACGGGGGGGGGACTGCTGTGGCCGGACATTAATCGGGCGTCCTGGCCCTCGGCCTCCGGGGGCCGGTTGTGGATCCCCTGAACCCGGGGGGCCACGCCCTCAGGCCCCCGCGGAGCCCGGGACAGCCACTCATGCGCCCGCACCACAAGGCATCGCCATCTTCTTTCTCCTGACCCCTAGGAGGCAGGACCACAGAAACCCGATGAGACATGCGTGCGCTCCGCTCACTCTCTCCACCAATCAGCGAGCATTACCCTGTAACGGAGCTGGCGCTATAGCCCTCAAAATACAAGACCATGAAGCTAAAAAGGGGCGGTTAGCTGTGTGCGTTTCTCCTGACCAATCAATCCGCGTTCTATTGTTAGACCGGATGACCATACGGCTATTTAGCATCTTTGGTGTCGTGGGCGCGCCATCTTTACCTCCGGGGCAGCCTTCCTGTTTAATGGCCGATGACAGCATTGGCACTATGGAGACTTGCCGGGCAGGTGAAGATGGCGGAGCATGCAACGAGCATCCACCCAAAGCGCGATGGTCCTGATTTCTACATGCGAGTTCGCGCAATCCCAAGCCGGCAGCTTCGGCTGAAGATCCTTGTCCTTCTTGTGCTTCCAGGACGTGCGGGATGCGCCGGCTGCTGGAGGTACACTTACACGTGCGGAGGAGTGTGGCGGGTATTCTGCTGTGGCGGCTGCTTCGTGTTGCTTGGATTGAGCTGGAGCTGGAGCTCAATCCTCTGCCACATCAATGTTGCTGGTGCTGTTGCAGCGCTCTTCTCTCCAGGCGTCGCCAGCACTGCACCTCGGCTGCCACACTAACCCGACTCTCTCAAAAAGCTGGAGAACCGCCATCAGCCTGGAAAAGCAGGTGGCCGAATCTTGAGAAGAGCCAGTGATCCGGGGCCCGGCTGGGGCCCGCACATCAGCGAATCCGCGCCTGGTGCCCCCTCGCGATGTGCGTTTCCTCCAACCGATCCGTTCTCGCATATTCAGCTGCGATAATCGGGACGGCCAGACTCCCGGAGGAGAACTCAAACTCTGCGCACCCTGCTGCTCCGCATCACATGGGACCCGACAACAGGCCACGCCGCGTACTCCCATCGAGAGTATGCCCTGTACTTGACAGCTAGCGTCGCCCGCGCCGTGAGCTTTCCCTCGCACTAGAGCTGGCGTGAGCAGGCATTGCCTCCACCCGCCTCACCATTACACATGGGCCACCGCGCTTGTGTACTCCCCACCTGAGGGACACTGACGTTGGCCAACCTCAAGATTGAATGGAGAAGAACCCTATGAACCACTATCTCACGTACGTTCTCTTCCAGCCAGAATAACCTGTAGGAGAACCTGACCACGACCAAGGCACGAGCTCCTTACTGAGTGTCAACTGAGCAGGTGGCCATGGCCATGCAAACAGCAGTAGCTGGAGACACGAACTTCCGCATGCTATACCGGCGCCTACAGGAACCTGCAAGGACATCCTGACCGCTCAAAACACGACGAGATGTCCAAGGGCGACCTATCCGCGCAATTATCCAAATCAACGAACTCCGAGAACTGACCGCATACCCCCCGGTCAAAAACCTTTCGACCACAAAGATTGTGGCTCCGTCCTGAGCAACAATCCTTAGATACTCCTATTATTAAGTAGAAGTCCTATAGTTTTATTGCTACTCCCTTGTTGACCATTCGACTTGGTGTCCCGATTTCCTAGGCTTCACAGCGGCAATTATTGGTTATTCGACGGCCTCATGCGTGGAGAAACCTCTAGGAAGTGTCTACTGGGGCACCACTCTTGTTCACCAGGCGGTGAGTCTTTAGTAATACCAACCCCACTCAGATTCTGATCCACTAAATACATTACTTGGGTATTCCCTCGAGACTTGAGGGCTCGGCCATCTACATTGTACTATGTGACATTTTCGGACAGAGTAATACATTTGTCGTGTGATGGTTTTTTTTCCAGGGACCTCCCTCCTTGCACTCTTCCTGATACCTATGTGGAAGCACCTCCTGGCTCCTGTATCACGGCTTCTTACTCCTTTTTACCAGTCACCACTACCCACCAGGATGCAATATCGGCATCTTTTGTTGTGCCCTTGTTGAGTTTGCTTTATATTTGTCGTTTGACAAGTTATGTTCCTCGCTCCTGCATGTACGACTCTGGTGTCTGGTCTCCGGCCCACCCACGGCCTCGGAAGCCACTTCTTGCTATCCAGTTTCCCTCCTGTCCAGCCATATAACTAAATCTGTTTAGATCCATCAACTTATATTTCTTCTACCATTATAAACTGGTTGTGTCTGATTTTTTTGTTTTGTTTTACTAACGCCACCAAGATATTTATTTACCAGAACTATAAATATGGGGCGTGGGAGTCCTAGACTAATATACGGGTTATCTACAGGAGAGTACCTATATGGTTTTCCTCTCATACGAGATCTGACACGCTACAAGGCTCCCACAATATTGGCTATTACTAACTGTTCCTATCAAAAGCAAATTGGGTGGTCGGTAAGTGCAGAACGCGGCGACTGACCTGTGCCCTATATAATACTGACATACATGAATTGGCGCACACCTCCCCATCCGCAGGTCCGTGATAACGTTACCGCAAAAATTTACGACACTGTTTTTTTTCTTCCGCACAGGCCTCAAAGGGCGACTGTCCCCACCTACACATTTCCATATCGGACTGCATGTAGCCTTGATCCAATTTCTCCCCCACTCACAATCTCATTGCCTCGTCGCAGAGGGTATTTACTGAATCGATCGCCTATGCCAGGACTCCCACCAGGAGGTCGGACGGCATCAGGAGCAGCATCATCAGTCTTTGAGATCTGACATAGAGTGCCTCTGAATACAATTGTGCATATCTGTAACGAAGTCAATGGGGGACATGTTACTTATTTCTGGTCTGCATATGGCTTTGTTAACGACCTGTCTCTGTAGAAGAACAGCATTTAATACTTGTGAGCTGTGGCAGAGACATTTCGGATATTCTCGGCCTGAGACCACTTTCTGTCCCTGGGACAAAATCTGGCCCGAGCACCAGAACTGTGTCCACCATTCCCGGCTAGACCTATTTTCTTTCTTGGGCTACTGTCCGCAAGTTTACACGCCCAAAAGGCGGCTGTGACACATATTAATTGTGTTCCGAGTTTCCACTCGATTGTGCTTATCACTACCTCTCGCCCAAGCCACGCCCACTTTTTCGGAGAACAGAGTCGGATTGCAGACGAAAAAGTCATGTTTTTCTGGCGCCCCCGTTCGCCCAGATAATAAATCGGTCTGAAGAGAGCAAGATCATGTCGTGAGATCGTCCACACAAACTGGCGGAAACGCCTAGTGAACTGTCCCCCCAAAAATTTGCGAAATGGTGTGGGATAATATCGCTTCTTTGCACGGCAATGCAATCATTATAGGAGGTAACCGAACGATATTCAGAACACCATTTAACCATTTTTATCACTGTCTTTCTTTGCAGCCATTGGTAAGAGCAAAAAAGTTTTTTGCTCATTAAATGTTGCTCTGCACCCATCCTAAAGAAGAAACTGTAATCGTAATATTGCTATAAACTGCTTTCTTACAACCAGGAAAACGACTGAATCCCTTTGAGACCTCATATGCCGTCCATTTGTCTTTCTGTCCTTACTTGAGCATGGTTCGACTTCCTCATTGGAGTCCAGCTGTGTTTCAATTAAATGATGGACTTGATTAGAAACGGTGCACACCTGTCTATATAAGACCTAACAATGTCTTCAGAACGCCACATGCAGAATCATTAGGTCTAAGAACTGCCCAAGGAGCTTCAGAGACAGAATTGCGGCAAAGCACACAACCTACGAACCTTGGCAAGTTACAAAAGCATATGTCCTAATTCGTTCGAACAGCACTCAAGAATCCCTAGATTTTTGTGCGCGACCAACAACTCTTCCTTGACACACTGGCCGTCCAGCCAACTAAGCAATCGTATGTGCGCAACAGGATTGCAAAAGACAGGCCTCACATATGCCGTGTCTGAGCTCGCGCAGAGATGCAGAGGAGAATGTGAGTCCGCATCCTGATCACTGGCATGCCTCCCAGCAGTCGGGCCCCTTTAATGCAGATGTTCTGGGAGAGCTTTCATCCTCATGTAAGAACTGAAGCCGCATACAGTTGTGCTGAAACACATAAGGACCCGGTACTATGAGAATAAGATTCCTCTCTGGCTCTGATGAGATGAGTCACCCTATCACTGCAGCCTCCCGAAGCGTCGGCTGGCTTATTGGAACAGAGACTGGAGACTGTCTCTTGCTCAGACTCGTAAACATGAACATGCTGCCTAACATTGTGCGAACACATGAAGAGGACCCGGACTACGAGGCAATTCGATTCTCTTGCTCTGATGAGATGGGCGATTCTAACTTTTTTGGTGATTATTCGTAACGGCGCTGGGCCACATAAAACCCCGGGCCGCTCATCACCCTCGCCGAAATACACTCTCCAAGCAGTGACGACATGGAGGGGCAGCTCTAGGTCCCTATGGGGGAGGATCGGACCACTGGGTGCAAAGGAAAGAAAGATTGCGGCCGAATGTACCAGGCAGATCCTCTTCGGATGAGAACCTTCCTCCGAGATGCTCTGGGTAACCCTCAGACATCCACCGGGCCGTCGCCTCCCAGCTTCCAACAAGAACAATGGGGCGATTTATCCAAGCTGTTCTACATAATTTATGACCTGTTGCTCATTCGTTGCCCATTGGTCAACCATGTTCAGTTTCCCTCTTATCCCATCTTCACCGTAAGTGCTACATGATATAATTTTCCAAAGGGTGATGTCAGTTGAATTGGTTCCCATATGAGTATAACTAGGCACCATGCATACGTTTAGACTAGCTTGATAAATCCTGCCCCTACCGACCCCCCGGCACACAGCTTACTGCCAACAGTCAGAGGCTTCAGAACACTCTTGCTGTGACCCCCACTCCTGACCGTTTAACCCTTTGTACCCAGTAGGCCAGAGCCATGTAACCACGACCTAATAACCCCATGGCGCAATCTTCCTGGCAGAGGATCCTTACTGAACATGTTCCCTCCAGCCAACCTCCACCCTCCACCTGATGGAACTGTGAGGGATCTGCACGTGAAGAGGCATGAGATCCGCCCAATATTCCAGGCGTGCGAACATTGATGCACTCTTCCCCACAAGACACCTTGGCTTCACCATCCTCCAAGCTTCTACTAGCCAAACAACACTGTCCGGCAAAGGTGGCCCCGAATACTTACTCATTCAACAGTGTGGGAGCCGAGATACCGGTGGGTTGCCGTGTCACCAGAGAAGTTTGTCTATGTGGAGCTTTCTGAATCTTCCCCTGCTAAATATGGGCAAGGCCGCGCGGGCACCAGAGGTGACCTCCAAAGTGAGATGAACATTTTTGTATTCTTTTATTATTATGCCGTCCCCTCACCCCCCTGCACCTTCGATTCGTCTAGCTATTTTTTCAATAAACTTTCGGACCAACCCCTTACATGAGCACAAATACAAACCCTTTTTTTATTCTTACCCAATTGCATGCAATGACAACAGAACAGAGTGAATTACTTTCTCCTTCCTGGTCCTGCTGTAGTCACTTGGAATTATTATGTTCCCTTGTAAGAATATGTCCGCCCGCAGATCCCCCAGGTCCCTTAATATCATCGGTATGCGGGGCTCAACATATTCCTAAAAAAAGTTTCATTTCCCCACACAACACGGGAACACAGAGTCCACGACAAGTCTGTAACAAGTCATGAACAATACAGTTCGCATGAAGCCAAGCCCGCCGATCTTGCTCATGTCCACGAGGATTTTACGTCGCGAGAGGCTTCTGTCATTGTCCCTCATCACGCCGTCAGCCCCGGTCACTGGGATATGGTCTCTGCTGACACATAGAGCTGCCGTTCTGCCTGTGGGTTACGTGGAGCCTCCATCGTGGCTCTTACTTGTGGCCGCATTTTCTTTATGGGAATCCGGTTCCCGGATTAGTTCACCTCATTACTGTTGGTCGATGGGCCCCCCTAACCATTAAACCCAGAGTGCCATGTCAGAGCAATGCATACTGCATGCTGTATGCGTCCACTAGATTAAATTGAAATAACTGACTCCATAAGATTCTTCTTGATCGTGTACAGAGATTTATACACATGTTCCCCTTGCAGGGGCCTCGCCAGCAGGCCTAGAACTCTATATGCATTGTGCGATCTGGGTCGTCATTTGAATACTAGGGACTGTTAACTTACCGGAGACAAGATACCGGATAGAGCTAACATGTCATCGGTACTTTCCCTAGTCCTCGTGGACTGCATTCCTAGCCCGCATTAGAAGTAGTTGGGGTGCAGGTCCTCTGTGGTGCTTCAGGTATATACATGTATTGCTAATCAGTGATCATCTCGAACAGTGATAATGTTAGTCACTGTAAGTACACAGAATGAATCTCCGTCCAACAGCAGGCCATCAGGTCGTACACTTCAGTGTGAGGCTGGCCGCGCTCTTGGAGTATTAATACAGGATGCTGGAACTCAGGAATCGAAGTTTAGCTTACATAGTGTTCAAATGTCCATGTTATGACGATAGATAACCCTAGCTTAACTGCACATGCCAGCATAATAGTGAAGTTGCCTAGTGGCCTCGAGTAGATCGTACGGTATGTAACACAGGCATTCGCGGTACGGATAAGTTAGATCGTTTCAGGTATTTACACAACAGTGATCGTGCCCACCAGCAGCAGAACTAGTGCAAGTGCAGCTCTGGGCTTATACATAGTCAGTCGATGTACCTCTAGGATCAGCTACAAGTCATAATAATCGTGCATGGTCTTGTAAAACTCATCTGCACAGCTGGCAATCCCAGCAGCAGAAATATTGAGTGCAAGCTCTGCGGGTATTAATACATCGGTATGGGGATGATCTCTCTATTAGGTACCCCCGCGTGCTCCCTGTAACATCCAACACCCCTCCGGTATTCTTTCCTTGTGCGCGATGTTTTCTCTTTGCTCGACGCATTGAGTCATTTACTGAGTGGATTTCATTGGAACGGAGTGTACTAGGATACTGCTTTGGTAATTTGTGGATGACCTTAGTCGGAGGCTTGTCACTCCGTGTGCACGGCTATTTTCCGCTGTTGCTCTATAATAGTAATAGCTCTGGAACGTTCGGATATTACAGACTGCTTCAGTCGCTCCTCTTCTCTTCCCCCCCTCTCTGCCTACTCGGTTCATTTCAAGGTTTTAATCGCTAATGTTTTTTTATCGGTGTTCCCCGCTTTCGTCGACCATGTTTACCCACGCCTTGTTGTTCCAAGTGCCTTCATTGTCCTCTTCCGGTCGTTAGATGTATATACTCGAATATTTCATCCCTCGGTCTTCCCGGTCATTGCGTTGTCAGGTCTCTATGTCTTATGCCCGTACTCTCGATGTTCTTACCGTCTACTTGCAACGGCCGCTCATTCCAACTCCGGATCAGTACAGGATAAGTAATCGTCATCTTCTTTATGAGTACAACCATATGCCACTCCACTACTCACATCACGCCCAGAATAGGTGACTTGCCTTCTCGCTCTGGGGTTCTAGACTACAGCCGTATGGTAACCTGATCTACATGGCAATTGAGTGAATCGTCATGCTTTACATCAGTGACTTGGCCACCAGCACTGAATATAGAGTGAAATTGTGCATGCTCTGTGGGATAATTTACCATACATAGATAGTTCAACTACATGGTTCCTTCCCCGATAACCGCTTTGTAATGGTCAGGGTTCTGGTCACTTCAGTGTACCCTTCGCACACACAGCGGCAGCATAATTACTACGTGATTGGCAGCTCTTGGGGTATAACTACCCGGATGTATCCACTCTCAGGGATACATCATTCTACATGTGGATAAGTATGTGTCATTGCGACTATGCGTCACCCCACATGTGACTGGCACTAAGCTGCAGAAGAGTATAGTCCCAGCTGCTTAGCGCGATAGT
This sequence comes from Engystomops pustulosus, assembly GCA_019512145.1. NCBI lineage: Eukaryota > Metazoa > Chordata > Amphibia > Anura > Leptodactylidae > Engystomops > Engystomops pustulosus. The sequence goes on from WNYA01000116.1 coordinate 194,142, forward strand.
ACTAATACCCCATGGATGGTATATCTCAGGGTCAGTAAGCAGGGATAACAGTAATTGTCATGCTATTGTACACCATGTACTGCTACCCCATCACCAGCAGATAGTGAAAGATGGCAAGCTCTCTAGCTCGGGTAGTAAATACATGTGCTGCTAACTCGACTGACTCATACCACCCTTCTGAAGGACTCAACAATGTCACTGCGATGCTAGGTACAGCGTTCACTTAGCGATCTCATTGGCACCTCGCATATCTAATGGGTCTGCAGGAGATGCACGCTCTGGGGTCTCATACAGCTGCTCTCGCCGTACAATTTAGCAGATAGGACTTGTATGTTTAATGTCACTTCATGCTTTCCACACTCTACCTACACAGCCTAAATGTGTCATGAATCTGTGGGAGTGTGCACGCGTCCACTCTGGGGTCTAAACCCAGATTGTAAGCGTTTCATGTGAACCTCACGTTACAGTTTCAGCGCTAATGTCATGTATTTACAAGTTCAGTTGTCCACAGTGACTCGCAACCCAGCATCAGAAACCAGTGTAACTCGCTGCATAGCTCGGCGGCGTTAACATACAGGCTTGGTCAACTCAGTGATCACTTAACAGCGGTATGATGTAATGTAGACTGTAATCGTACGGACACGCAGTGAGCTTGCCCAACCCAAGCAGCGCGAAATATGAGTTGCATGTACGTCAGGACTGGTGATATACTCACGAGCTAAGATTGCTGTGTTTACTCATTGAATCAGTTAACTGGATTTAGTATTTTCAGGTTTGTTACTACCAAACCACCACTTTTCTGGGTACCCATGATCCAGCAGAACTCAGCAGCACTAGATGGCAATTGCCAGCGTCTGGGTCCCCGCTATATCCCTATCCATTGTTAACTTTCAGGATGCATTACACGGCTATACAGTAATGTTCATGTTGATGTTACGACCGAAGTGTACGCACTCAGCACCAGATAGTGATGTGCAGCTCTGGGGTAACTTACGATACGAGGCTGCGTAACTGTCAGGCAGTCGACAGGAATAAGTACTCTCATGTATGTACAACTAGTGATAACCTGTCACCATCCAAGCAAATAGTGGATGCAACCAGGGCTCTGGGGATATATAAACTAAGCCGCGAATTGAACGCGGCTCACAGTCAACAGCTAAGTAAAGTCCATTTATTGAGACAGAAACTCTGAACACGAAGTGACCTTATGTCACCAAGCAGCAAACTATGTGGATGGGCACGCTATTCTGTGGAGTATAACTACACGATCTACCATCGGTCATCACAGGATAAGAATGTATTTAGTCACAGGCTCAAGGTGGACTGGCACCGCGCAGAATATGTGAGGCTGCCGCGCTCTTGCGGATCTACTCTAATCACAGGTCATGCAACGTTCACGACCATTTTACACGATAAGTATATGTATTTCAGGTCCACAGTGATGCACCAGCATCTATAATATAGTGACTAATTGCAGTCTCCTGGGCTATATATACTGGATTACGGACAAGCTATCAGTACTTAGGATAAGTAGATGATAGTCTCGGTACACGTCGCTCGTGTAGGAACTGCACCCGCAGGCAGACTCTGGTGCACGGCTTCTGGTGGTATAATACAGGATGTAGACGTCAGTGATCAGTACAGGATTAATTAGTTCATGTATGTATACAGTGCTGCACCAGCAGCAAACGTGAGTGCCAGCTTACGTTGGTCTACATACCCTATGTAACCATGATCATACAGGAAAGTAATGGTCATGTATTTCACATTGACTACAAAACAGCACAGAATCGTGGAGTGCTGCTCTGGGTATAATAGCAGATGTAACTCAGGATCAGTACAGATAGTAATGTCATGTAATGTCAACTCGCACTGCCCACCCACAACTGCAAGAATTAGTGATTTGCAGCCTCTCGAGGTATATAGGATTCGTACCTACTCAATGAATTCAATACCTCTGCGAACCGTCAATTTCATTGTCAATGCTAGGCATCAGTACTGCACCAGCAGCAGAAGGAGTGATTGCATCATCTGGGGTATACATAATTGCGAAGGTGATGATAACTCAGGATCAGTATAGTATCGAATATAATGTCACTTATGTTACGACAGTTGACTACATACCCAGACGTCAGAATAGTGAGTGTGCAGCTCGGGTTAATTTCGGAGGATACATCCGTCATGAGCAGTACAGCTCATAGACGTAAGGTCATGTTTACCACCGTGAGCATAGAACAGCAGCCAAATAGTGAGTGCTCTCTGGGGTAGTGATATCGGTCAGCGTAAGACTGCAGGGTCCGTTCAGGTATAACGTGATACTGAGCTTCATGTATTGGTGACCCGTGCAACTGTCACCCCACTACAGCAGAATAACCGTGTCATAGTCGCGCGCTCGTGGAGTAGTAACATACGGTTACGCCTTGACGTTTTTTTATTCGTTACATCCCATGTTATTATTTCGTTTATGCGCTCTTTCTCGCTTATCACTTCGTGGGTTGGGGCACCTACAGAAGATAGCTCCTTGTGATCTTTTGATCCATTTGGAGGTCAGAGTTCCTTGGCTTTGGTGCAACTTCTTCAAGGCATCCATCCCTGTCGCGAGTTTCACAGAAAATCAGCCGGGCTGTGGTTAAATCGTCTAGCGTTCGTCACTGCATTTCCTCTACAGCCCTTTCTCTATCTCATCATCAGTCACTAGCGTATCCTCCCTACAACCTCGCTTCAGTGAGCGATATCCGTGTGATTCGTCGCTTCCAACTAGAAGGCCTCTCCTCTGCCTATACCACCAGCTTCTTTTTTTCCAGTTAGTATTGTGATTGCCGTTTGCGGGCGAGCTTTTACCTTTCTCATCTCTCCGGAAGTGTGTGTTCCTACGCTGCTGTACCAGTGTCCTCCCCTGTCGCTTGTCTCATACGTCACCAATGCCTGTGGAGGTCTCCGCGTCTGGCTGTGCGTGTCCGGCCGCTCTCGCCGATGAGTCTTGTTGGTAAGATGAGTTAGTTCCTCCATAGTATCCACAAGACTGTCGATAGAGCGTGGGCCACCGTAATGGTGTACGAGTGGCCGAGTGGGCGCGTTGCGATTTTCGGCGTTTGGCACCTGCGCTTCCTGTCCGACCTTGAGATCATTCGCCCGGTGTGTCCGTGTTGGGGATTCAAACGCTAGGACACCAACTTTCCCGTCCTCCACATCCATTAGCATAACGGCGGCCCCACTGTCGCTCTGCCTGCACACCGCTGAGGGACACATCAACATGTCCGACAACCGTCTTCCAGACCAGTACTACGGATGGATTGTACTCGCCTCAGTGAGGTCCGCCATCACCCCCCGCCTGCACCACGTCCACTTGCGTCATCTTTCTCCCCCCAAAAACCCGGCGCTGCCCGCACTCGCGTCGCCATATACCCCCCCCCTGACGCCATCACTTTTACGCTCACTTGTAAACCCTTCCCAATGTGCTATCGTTCTTTAAGCCGAGTCCCCAGAGCCCTCAGTCCCTTTCTGGCAGGACTGTTGCACGTCCCCTCTCAAAACGGCTAGTGACTGCATCACACTGCCCGATTCCCCACTGCGTCGTTCGGCGTTTCCACACTTGTTGATTATGGGTACTTTTTCTGGTTGAGCTCCATGTGCCAGGTCGTTATTCATTATCCTCTACCCTTAACATTAGTTTTTTGTTTTTTTAGCTTATTGCTCCACCCCCTTCTCCCAGCCTCGCTCTCTACCTTCCTAGTTTATAATCGCCGCACGTCTGTCCCGTTAGTGCCTTATTTGTTTAGGCACGTGTATCTCTCGGTCGCCATCCTACCTTATATCGCCTCTGAACCGAGCCATAGCCCGCCTGCAACGTCCAGCCTCCTTTCCGTCTTCTGCCTATCCTAAAACCCTCCCCCAGTGCCCCCCTGCACTTCACCTTCTTGCTAGGTGGCCATCAAACTCCGATACGCATCGAGATCACTCTCCCCAGTAGCCAGCCTGCCTTAACGTTCCTACCATATTTGCGTCATCACACCCTTTGGCTACCTAACGGTGGGGCGAGCGGTCTTCGCTCTACAGGGTCCGCTGTCTGCGCCTTCGAGTCCCGCTTCTGTCAGTCACTCGATTACTGTGTCCTCTCTAGACCATATACCTCCCATCTCCTAGCCCTATGGTCTCCTGGGTCAAATACGAGAGCGATCCTATTCGGCAATCCGATTCCATATATGGATGTAATTGAGTGGCTGGTGGTGCTTGATCGTATGGGCCTCCCTGATGTGCGACGTGGGTTGTATGCCGGGGACCTTGCTTGACGGAGTTGGTCGACATGCACTCGGCCACCCACACTTGACATAATCTTGGCTCGCTCTCGCTAAAAGGCCGTTCGCCTGTTGGTGTAGACACCGTCAAAGGCGATACCTTTTGCTCCAGACCTGTTTTCGTATAAGCTCAGTTACCCCCATGCGACTCTTCGTGTCTGCTTTTATCCTGCCCCCTGTAGTTTTTTCATGGGCAACATGATTGACCTCGCCTGTTTCATCAGGCTTTTGGCCCATCTCGTCCCACTCCCTGCTTACGTGCCCTGTGCCGCTTGTCAGCTCGCCTGCAATGTTAATCGGGTTCCACCCAACTACGGACACAGATGTGCGAGGCTGTAAACCGTCGCAGTTATCCAGCAGCCTCACCAGCTTTACCAAGGTTGGTTTCCCCTCCCTCACTAGTAAGGCTAATCAATTCTGAATTCCTTGTTCCGCAAGTCAACGATCTTGGAAAAAAAAAAACACTGTCGTCCCCACGATATGATTTGGCATACTAATCCACACACCCATAATCCCTCAATTTACATGTTGTTCACCACCATCTCTCTTCCCCTCGCTCTCCCCCCCGTGTTCGCAAATTTAATTTGACTAGTGGTTACTATCCGTGTGAGATTCACGGGGGTGCGCTGACATCGGCGGTCCCACGTGGTGCTAGATCCGATCTCAGCGTTCTTCATTTCCCTCCACTCGAGGTCTCCCTACTGATCCATCATCCTGCTTCGTCTACGTGCCTTCAAGCACCTCCCTTATCTTTGCCCACACTCCTGGACGCCTTAGGACTCGGCCAATGGGTTACCGACAATAAGGAGCAAGTGGCGCTTTTGTCCCTAGTTCCACGCGCGACAGACGCTGCCATTAGATACACTAGCTGTATTTTAGGTCCTACGCCACCGCGTTTATACCATCGTCCCTGACTACATTCATAGAATGCTCTCTTTCCAGCGGGCGATTCGGCATCCGCGGTTGTTTAAACTGGCTTTGGGGCAGCACCTCTCGGGGGCAGAGGTCCCTACTCCAGTCCCGACTCAACTCTTAGCACCTCTGTTATCTGGTCTACTCCTCTTCCTGGAAGGTCCCGAAATCCTTCTCCTGCCCCACCAATAACGTGCCCTTCTACCGCCACCCGAAACCAGAACCACATCCCCTATTTGAATTCTGTATTTTACTTAACTGAGTCATAGTGATCTTGGTGAAACCCAGACCCTAAAGTCTTTATAGCCTGTTTATCCATTCTTTGTGGGACTACTTTTACTAGGGGTCACATAACCGGGTGTCACCTTGCATCATACCCATGTTCTGGTCGGTTCTTCCCCGTTGTAACAAACCGCTCGGTCCTCTGCTAGAATGCCCTGCTCCCCTGTGGACTCCCAACGCCCTGTCCGTCTTTTTATCTTGGCCCTACTGTTGTACCCTTTTCCCCGGTAGCTACGCGCCGTGCCTTTTGTACGTTGCTAGCCTCAACCCTCCCGGTAAGACCTATTCTCCGCATCATCTCCCCGTCTTCGCTTGTCGTGGCCCTCCCGTATGGTACCTTAATCTCCGGTCCTTGTAGTGCTACCTCCCACTAGGTAGCGCTCCGGTCGTTGCCCCTAGATTACAGGTATACGCCTCCCATTCGGGCTCTGCCGGGTCCTTGTATTGGCTCCTTACGACCCTGGATATTATATAAGCTACACAACCGCCGCTGTTCCTGTAATGTTGCCGAGCTCCCCCGGTAGTACACCGCCGTCCTCTTGCAGTACCACTCCCCGCCGCGCTGAGTCACCCCCTATCTGCCGGTCCTCTTGCGAGTCGTGGCCGTCTCTTCCTGGCCACGCGCGCGGCGCCCCCCAGTTTAGTATCTCATATTCACAATCCTGTTTCTGGACTCCCCGTCCGCTGTCCCCCGTTTTCAGCGCCCTCTTCGACCTCTCAGTGCCCACCAGCAAATCTAGTCCGCCGTCGGCTATACACCTTCATTCCTGGTCCCCCCTTCTCCGTAGCCCACTGCCATCCCCACTGCGAGTAAGTCACATAATCGCCGGTCCTTGCTTTCTGTCCCGTTCTCGATCCTCGTGTATTACAGGCTCACGCAATCGGCTGTTCAAGCTCCGGTACTCACGACTTTAGTAGTACTTTTGTCGTGCCCCCTACCCCCGGTAGATTACACGCCGGGCGCCGGGCTCGTAGCTAAAGTGATGCCATCGTCCTCCCATTGTACAGTCCTAACCGCCGGTCCTCGGTAATTGCCCCTCCCCCGGTATACAGCGGGTGCTGGGGGGCCGCCCTCCCGGTAGACCATGCTGGTCCTATGTAGTGCCCTCCCCGGCCGTTTCGCTACATATCGCTGGGTCTTTTCGTGCTCGACATCGCATCCTCGGTAGTCACCGTCGTGGTACTTGTAGTGCGACCCTCCCCCTTCTAACGTGTTTCCAGCATCGCTGGTGCTTGGACGGCACCTCCCTACCCCAGGTGAAACTTCCTCCGCTTGCCGTTCTTTGTATAGCCCTACGCCGGATAAGGTACTCTTGGTTTACTGTCATCTATTGCGTAGTAGCCCCTCACCCAAGTAACTCTCCTGCTGGTCCCTGTGTTGTGTGCCCTCTCCCGGGAGTACTGCGGGTACTTGTATCGTGCCGCCCCCGTACCCCGCTATGTGACATTGCGTGTGCTAGTTGATAGTTTGCAGGCGCCCACCCCATGAGTACGTACATGCTGGTCTTTTGTCAGTGCCCTCCCGGTAGTATAACCGGTGTGCTTGAGGCCCCTCCGCCCGTCAGTACATGCTGGCTTTCGTATAGCCCTACGCCGGTAGTACATGCTGCGTCTTTGTAGGTGCCTCCGCACGGTAGTTTACATGCTGGATCATACGTTGGTAGTGCAGCCGTTATAGCCACACTTATGTGCTTACACACACGCGGCTTTTGAGTGCTTCGCCGACGCTCCTTTTCCATCAGTCCTTCTTTATTCCTGGTATACGGTTGTCTGCAATGATGTCGTCACTGAAACGCACAGCCTTGCGGTTTACACCACGCGCTGTGGTCTTCCGGGTTATGCGGACGAACCTTTGGAACCTAATATGCTGTTCCGTTTCGTGTGTCATGTGACTGATGATAAATAGAACTGCGGCTCTCACTTCCTTTGCTGCGACAGAATGGAGGATATGTGCGGGAACCATGGTAACGCGGCATAGACGGAGATCGCACTACTCTATGCTTGTTAGTTGTGGGGACGCATTATGAGACATAACCCCATGAGCAGAGACCCGGGAGGTAGTCGCCCCGGTGCATTGTGGGGCGTGCCTATAGCATAGCGCGGTGGGCTGCCGGGAACGCGCTGGTGCATGTGACGCAGAGGCTTCTATACTGTCCAGTAACACGCGCATGCCATAGGCCGAAGCTGCTGTGGGTGTGGCCTCAGCGCTCATCCTCCCCTACAATCAGACTCAGTTGCATTTCCATACACACAGTTGGGAAAAATGTGGGAGTTCTCGGATTGGCTGTCCTGATAAATTTAGGTTCTAGTTGTAGTATTACTATTGGGCTTGTTTTTTGCAGGATGTATATTGTTATCATCCATTTGACCTTCATGTAAAATCTTATAGTTAAATGCAATAATCCGTGGATCCCTTCTGCTCCTGGGTCTTGTTTCACACGATATATCATCTTCTGCGAGTTTCAGACATTTCCCTATGTGGGGCTGGTTATCGGCCTTGTATGCGCCTGGGGTGTCCATCTCCCCCCCCCCCTTATCTTGGGGTCGGCCAATCACATAACTCGTAACCCCATATTCAGGATGTGAGGTTGTCGTCATGCACAGGATGAGCGAGTCCTTGATGTTTTAGTCACTCCTTCCCTTGTTACCAAAGGAAAGATCCTCTTCTAATTTGATAGATGCGGCGAAAAGTAGCAACTTTATGTTCAGGGTAAGGAGGATTTTTAGTAATTTTTTTTTTTTTATTGGAAATCCTGGGGTTTGAATCCTGGGGTTCTTTATTGTTCTACACAATGCAGCAGTAATTGCGAGTTTGTCAGGCTGTTATAGTGGTGCTTGCTGATGTCTGTCAGAGCCTCTCGGTAATTGGTGCCCCCCCACCTCGGATCACAGGGGAGAGGCAGCGCCCATTGCTGTATATACAGCAGTCACCTGCCATAGGTGTGGAGGGCTCAGCCGGTAGTCGCTGTTTACACTGCTGGGGTAGTAATGTACTGAGATGGTAATCCTGTTTAGTTACCTGCCTGTTGTTGTTTCGCATACATCCGGCTGGCAGTGATGTGGCCTCCCCTCCAGCCTTGTACTTGTCAGACTGTGTGACCTTGGGCAGGGGCATTACATGTATTTTATGTATTATGATCACTGCTGACTGCCAGAAAGTATAAATTTTTGGTGCCGGAATATCTACTTCCAGTAGCCGTGCATTTCACTGTGATTTTGTGTCAGACTAGTGGTTTGTATTCGTTGCAGTAGTTTTATCTGGGATGTGTCGGCACTTTATCTATTCTACATAACATATAGGACTCTGACCTGTAAGTTTCCATTTCTCCCATCAGTTGTGGTGCAGACTGGTCAGATGACTCGCTGGTAGCGTGTTGAAGAATTTGGGATCTAAGCAAAGTATACCACCTATCGGGCTAAACACATGCAAGACAGCCAATATAATAAAGAAGAAAGAGCATTGTTAGTAGCCAAAAAACACAATTTTATTAATTACCAAACAAACATAGAACAACACACATCCAAAGCAAAAGTAAAACATTAAAAGGATGTCAAACAATGCATCCTTGTGTGGAAAATCACCTGGGCCTGACACCCTGAATTGTCAGGTCCTCCAGACCTGAGCCCCCCCCCCACCCAGAAGGACCTCCTCACCGCATCCCACACTCTCTGGTTTTTCCAGGCATTGCATACATTTTGGGTGGTATGTGTTTGGGTTACACTCTCTGTCTCCACGACTCAGCAAGATATTTCTCTGCACTACCTGTGCACAGATTTCCATTTTCCATGCTGACCTACTGCTAGTGGTCACCCACCCACTCATTTCCACACGACACACCCGGCCACCCTCAATCATACATTTCTACCGTCTGTTTGTGGGATCCTTTGGGTGGGGGGCTCAGGTCTGGAGGACCTGACAAATCAGGTGTCAGGCTCCGGTGATTTCCACACATGGATGCATTGTCTTGCATCCTTTTTAAATGTTTTTACTTTTGCTCGATTTGTATGCTTGTTTCTTCTATTATTTGTTGGTAATTTAAATAAAATTGTGTTTTTTGGCTACTTAACACATGCTCTTTCTTCTTTATTATATTGACTTGACGCTGGTAGTGACGGCACAATGGCGGGTTATTACTGCTGTCTTATATCAGACTTTGTAAACTGTGTGAAGTAGACAAATCGCTTGTTGCTTTCCTCTCTCAGCCCCTGGAGGATTGTGGATGACTGCGGAGGAGCATTTACGATGGGGATCATTGGGGGAGGAGTATTTCAGTCGGTGAAGGGTTTTAGGAATGCGCCGGTGGTGAGTATACCATATACTATATAATGTGTCTGGAGTAGTTGTAGTATTGCTGGGTTCAGGGGTAAAGGTGTCCACCATCTGTTGACTCTTCTCTTCTCTCCAGGGAATCAAGCACCGTCTGCGGGGCAGTGTGAATGCTGTCAAAATCCGGGCTCCTCAGATTGGAGGTGAGGAGTGTTATGGAGGCTCCTCTTATGACTCTGTGCCATATTATGGCGTCTCACAGTCTCTCTGTTCTGGTGCAGGCAGCTTTGCTGTGTGGGGCGGCTTGTTCTCCACTATAGACTGTGGTCTTGTAAGGCTTCGTGGGAAGGAGGACCCCTGGAATTCCATCACCAGCGGAGCTCTTACTGGGGCGGTGCTGGCATCTCGCAGTAAGGACCCTCTCGCTACTTTGCATATCTGAGATGTTACTTTTTGTGCTTCACAGTATATGACCCTTGGAATTTGTGAATGCCCATTGGGAGCCCTGAGATCTTTAATACTTAAAAGAAATCTACTTCCAGGATCAAGGGCTGTTAACCATGTACATGCAGGCATGTGCCCCCTCCGACAGGATCTGATCTTCTTTTAGCTTCTTATGGCCAGATTTTTACAAAAAAGGTTTCTCAAATCTTCCAAATAAGCTAGATAGGCTCTGGGCTCCATAGGTGTTAATTTAACCTAGTGCGCTTCAGATTCATTTGCATAATATTTAAAGCCTATTTCCCCCCCCCCCCCCCAGAGTTTGCTTCCCCTTCCTGTGTAGGGACAGGAAATGGAGGGCATTAAGAGGCCCCTCCCTCCAGTGTTTTCCCCTTCCCTATGGAGGATAGTGTTGAGAGTAAAACCTCTCTTGCTCCCCCAGGGCCTCCCTTGTCCAAACCTTTAGGTTCTACTTGGGGTCCCGGATTGCATATACAGGCTGTGCCCACTGCCATACGGCTCCATGCGGGTCTGCAGCAGCCGGCATATGGTCCTCTTCTGCATGCAATGCCTAACTTCCGGTCCTCCCGGCAGTGATGTCAGCAGGGGCCTCCGCTACAGGACGTGGGGCAGCCTGGGAGATGACATCAGACACCGGAAGGTGAGTATTTTAAAAAGACTGATGAGATACAAGAGGTAGTCACCAGAAAAGGTTTTCACATCACAGGTCGACCTGTCAGGTGTAATAAGTGGGATTTCTTATAAATGCTTCTCTGCAGTCTTTCACCTTGGACCCTATAAATAAGATGGCAGCTGATGGCAGGTTCAAGCAGCAGAGTTTTTATTAAAGTATTTATTAAATTATCTTTATATTGTTCCCTTATAAAGAATGGCTGGACTATTACACAAGCTCTTTTACCTCGTGTCAACCCCTTCATCCTCCTAGCCTGCTGCCTCGCTGCTATAGTGATCCCACAGACCGAGATGGAGAGGTCAGGGTTGGGTTGGTTAGTGGATGGTGGAAAGACGAGAAATTCAGTCTTGGAAAGATTAAGTTTCAAGAAGAGAAAGGACATGATGTTAGAGACAGCAGAGAGACAGTCACTAGTGTTCTGGAGTAAGGCAGGGCTGATGTTACGTGCAGAAGTATACAGCTGGGTATCATCAGTATATAAGTATATAGCTGGGGGTCATCAGTATAGAGATGATACTGGAAACCAAATCTGCTGATGGTTTGTCCAATGGGGGCAGTATAGAGGGAGAAGAGAAGAGGACCAAGGACTGAGCCCTGAGGAAGAGGAGAAGAGAAAGATCCAGAAAAGGAGACACTGAAAGTGCGGTCAGAGAGATGGGAAGAAAACCAAGAGTGCAGGGTCCTTCAGGCCAATGGAGCGAAGCCCCTGAGGAGGAGCCGGTGGTCCACAGTATTGAACACTGCCGATAGATCCAGGAGAATGAGGTGTGAATAGTCACCTTTGGATTTTGCAGTGAGGAGATCATTGGAGACTTTAGAGCAGTTTCAGTGGAGAACATGGAGCGGAAATTAGATTGTAGGGGGTAAAGGAGCGAGTTAGCTGAGATTTAGCGCGATAGTCGAGTATAGACCAGGCGTCCCAGGAGTTTGGAGATGACAGATTAGAAACTGGTCTGTAATTAGCAGCACTGGATGGGGCGAGGGAAGGTTTCTTTAGTAATGGGGTGACAACAGCATGCTTGACAGAAGAGGGAAAGACACCGGAAGAGAGGTTGAAGATTTTAGTGAGATGAGTAAGAAGTGAGTCCTATTGTTCCATATAACTGTTTGTACTTTGTAATGCAACATTATATTTGCATATGTCCCCTATGATACGGAATTTGATGGAGCTATATAAATAAAGATTATTATTAAATGGGGTTGGGAGCATCAGTTGTGTTGTGCAGAAGACAGGTGGACACGCAGCTGATAGTCCTACTGAATAGACTGGTATAGACAGATATATATTATATAAAAAGAGCTTATGTAAAGACTGTCTGGATAGAATCCTAAAAGAGGAGAAACCCTCGTTTTTACGCCTTAAGAGACACTTTGAACAATGAAAACACGGTTGAAGAAAAGTCAGTTTAGGATGAACTCTTTGGAGGACTGAGGCAAAAAAGACCAGAGTTTTTCCAGTCATTGAAAGCCTTGAAGGCCTAGATGAATTGAAAGACCTGGAAAAACGACTGAATATTTCCAAAGAATTCAGAAATAGACTCCTGTGTGACCCAGAGGAGAACAAGGTTTGGGACAGTGTGTAAAAAAAAAAAAAAAAAGTAGAAAAATTGGTTCAATAGCAAGCAATAGATGTTCCATTCTTCCTTCCCAAGAGACCAGACCTCCTACATCAGGGACCGGTCCTACATCAGAACTCGGGTTTCTAAGCTTGTCAGCCTGGATCCCTAAAGCTCCTCCTTTAATTTGAAAGGTCTTGTTAGGCAATTAAAACGCTAAAAAATAGTATGAAGCCTGTGACCCATTATATATATCTAAAGAAACAGAAAAAATATTTTCCTTGTCAAAAAACCTTCCTGACCAAGATTCTTGCAATATCTGTCAGATTCTTGATTTTCTGCATGAGAAGGGTCTGAGGCTCAGCCCTGAAGGTCCAGGTTTCGTCAAATGGGTCAAAAGGTTTTTTCAGGCCTGCTCCCGACTCACCATTAAAGAATCATCCCCTCAGTGGGACCTTTTGGACCTAACGATTCTAAAAATATGTAACTTTTAAAACTGCCTTCCTAGTAGCTATCACATCAGCTAGAAGGTTAAATGAGCTGCAGGCCTCCAGTGCTTGGAGGAAAGATTCAGATCTATTAACCAGGGGAAAGACGGCTTCTGAGTCCACCATTGGTCGTTGGATCACGAGAACCATAAAGGAATGTTATATTCTTTGGGCTGCTCCTATACCCCTCTCTGGTAAGGATCGCTCTACTAGAGATTGGGCAGAGACAGGAGGGGCATCCATTAATGAAATGTTCAGGGCAGCCACTAGGAGCACAAATACAACCTTTGTAAGACATTATAGACTAGATGTAGCCTCTTCTAGAGACCCGGCCTCCGGCTGTGAAGTACTTCAGGCTGTTGTCCCTCCCTAGCTGGTTATAATAAAAAGGAATTGGTCCTTACCGGTAATTTGGTTTTCAGAAGTGACGTCCCTGATATTTCCCTCCCTTCTCACATTTTGTTCAAGTCCTATTACTTGTGTATGTGAATCTAACGTGCTAAATAAAATTGAGGTGAAGCCTATACTGCTGTAGTTATTTGATAAAACACTGGAAGGAGGTTAAGGGAGAGTCCCTACAGAGGAAGGGGAAGCAACCTCCAGGGGACATCATGGTGGACTCATGGAAAGCGAATCATTGGTGAGGACTAATTCCCTTTTTTCCCCTAAAAAATAATGTCATAAGAAGCTAATAGAAGAGCAGAACCTACCAGAGGGGGCGCGCACCTTTATCCTGGTGGTACATGTCCTTTATGTTTTCCTATTGCAGTAAATGATAAGAGTATGATGAGACTCATAGGTGGAAGCGCAAAGCAATTATAAGACCCCTGGATCACAATCCACCCTGTGCTGAAGGTCACAGGTGTCTTTGCACACTACATGAAGGTGCAGGTGTCAGACCCGAAGCAATGGGTAAGCGCTGGCTGGATTCCTGGGTCAGAGGTTATTGGGAGGGGGGGTAAGGACATTCTCTAGGAGCAGGTTAGCTGCAGCAGGTATGTGTCTCTGCAGGGGGCTTGTGTTACACGCCTGTCATGTAAATGGTGGAGCATTACTGAGGGAAGGAACGTTTTTGAGGGGAAGTCCAGTCACTGAATTATTCCATTATGCTAAAGGGATAAGTGGTTGCTCCCATTGGTGTCATTGATGGGGCAGTGCTGCTGTATTCTTCCCTTAGGTGGACCTCTAGCCATGGTGGGCTCTGCGCTGATGGGAGGGATTTTATTGGCGCTCATTGAAGGGGTCGGGATCCTCCTCACTCGATACACGGCTCAGCAGTTTCAAAACCGTGAGTTTGTCTTTCATAAGATCATAGAGCAAAGTATGAATAAGTAGCCTGACCTGGTATGATCTGCTGCCCAGCCTGACATGGGGTGTGAGGAGAGGACTGCACACGGGCAGGACAGTGGCTGCAGCAATTGTCTGATACCGTGTGATCGTGTCTCTGCAGCAGTCTTGTCTCTCTATATGCCTGATGTCTCGTGTGGGGTAGAGTATGGCTGGATTACTAAAGGGAACAGTCACCAAGTGTGCGCATTCTAATCCTGCGGCATGTTCAACCCCAGTGTGTAAGGCCATGCTGCTAGTATAGGGGTCTACAGCTAATGACCGGTCCTACTAATAGTATGCTGACACCTGTCATGGCAGCTGCTGATACCTATGGTGAAAGCTGCAACTGGGGGAGTGTTGTCTTATCGTGCACTATGTACCATGGCTTTTGGTGGGTGTCCAGGATAGGTCCTCGGATCCGTGCATCTTCTTGCTCTCTGTCGCTCTGTTATTCATATGTGTTGGTTCTTTTGCAGCCAATCCGTTTGGAGAAGAGACCAGCGGTGTACCCCACTGATGCTGGAGACCTGGATGTCCACCCTTCAGGCTTTTTATATTATGACGATTCAGAAGTCCTACAGGTGAAGGAGGAATATGGGATTTGTATGAGCGGATTGTTCTTATCCTTCTCTATAGAAATAAACAGTGTTCATTGTGTAATGTGCGGCTGCGGTGTCGTGTCTGGGGGGGTCTGGGGTGTCGTGTCTGGGGGGGGCTGCCATGTCATGTTCTCTGGGAGACAAGGAAACACATTTATTATGTTTATTTCCATTTGTCCACTGAGCAGCCCTACAGAGCAGCGTCTACTACCCTATTCCAGTAGAGGGCGATAAAGTCTTAGAATCCCAAACTTTTACTTGGACGCCAAATTAGATCCTTCTGTGATCAGTAGCGAGGATGAATCTAAAAAGACAAGGATGAAAAATGCTTAATAGATAACACTGACCCATCATTACATCACTACTGACAATAGATGATGTCACAGCTTATCCCCTCCCCCTCCCTGTACAATGACCTCTATATAGATAACACTGACCCATCATTACATCACTACTGACAATAGATGATGTCACAGCTTATCTCCTCCCCCCTCCCTGTCCAATGACCTCTATATACATAACACTGACCCATCATTACATCACTACTGACAATAGATGATGTCACAGCTTATCTCCTCCCCCTCCCTGTACAATGACCTCTATATAGATAACACTGACCCATCATTACATCACTACTGACAATAGATGATGTCACAGCTTATCTCCTCCTCCTCCCTGTACAATGACCTCTATATAGATAACACTGACCCATCATTACATCACTACCGACAATAGATGATGTCACAGCTTATCTCCTCCCCCTCCCTGTACAATGACCTCTATATAGATAACACTGAGCCATCATTACATCACTACTGGCAATAGATGATGTCACAGCTTATCTCCTCCCCCTCCCTGTACAATGACCTCTGACCGATCATTACATTACTGCTGACAATAGATGTGTGTGACCTTTTTTATCACTATTGGTGTAAAAGTCGCGTTTCAGACATTTGGGCGCTATTTTTCTGTTATGGAGGTCACCGGCGGCAATAACCGTTTTTATTTTTTGATAGATCAAGCATTTTGAGATGCGGCGATACCTGATGTGTTTGTGGTGTTTACTGTTTATTTTATAAAGGGGGTGATTTGAATTTTTTTTTTTTTTTTTTACAATTTTTTTATTTATTTTTTTTAGACCCTCTAGGGTACTTTAACCCTACATTGTCTGAATGTCCCTACCATATACTGCAATACGACTGTATTGCAGAATATGGCATTTTATACAGTATTCATTACAATGAGCCACTGGCTCATTGTAACGAAACTGCAGATGCCATACAGTCTCGGGTCTGACGAAGAAGGGATGTCATCGGGGTGCGGTGATGGGAATAAAGATGGCAGCGCCCCCGTCTTTTAAATGGCGTGGTGGCATCGGAAGGGTCCATACCCGCGAAGGAGTTAAGAGGCTCCTCTGTCCTCCACTCATTAACCTGTAGTAATGGCTCCTGTTAGATCTTGTTATCCGTATAAAAGACTCCTCTCCACAACCTCAAACAGTCGCCCTCCAAACTCCACAATGGTGAAGACCAAAGGGCTGTGGAAGGACACCAGAAACCCCAGTGTAGCGCTGCACCAGGCGGGGAAGACCAAATCTGCAATAGGCACCCGCTGGGTGAGAAGGAAACAACTGGGGAGCAATAATTAGAATATGAAGACCTACAAGACCCTAATAATCTCCCTCCATCAGGGGCTCCATGCAAGATCTTACCCCTTGGGGTCAAAATGTTCATAAAATTGCAAATAAATTCTTTAAAATCAGACAATGTTATTTTCTGGATTTGTTTTCACATTTCGTCTCTTATAGCTGAGGTTCTGCCTATGATGTCACTTACGGGCCTCTCTCATCTGTTTAAGTGGGAGAAATTGCACAATGGCTGGCTGACTAAATATCAGATGAATACACAAATCAAACAACTTTGCCTGTTATCTTTGTTACCTATATGCAGCAGTTTCTTTGTTATCCCCCTCAGATTACCTCAGTACTGCAGGAGCTGCTTCCTCTGCTGACAAGCCCTGTGAATCCCTACTTTGTTTATAGTTTATCTGTCGGTTTCATGGGAGGGGAGGACTGCTCCCTGCTCACAGAGGAGGAGGTCATGTGACAGCTCTCTCGGTGTATGTAGCAGAGCTCAGAGTGTTTAAGACTGTGGATACAAATGTCTCCTGCACAGAATATTGAGGTACAAGATCTCCCCTGTTCCCTATCAGTTCCTCCATCCCAGTCTGTGATTCTTCAGAACTTTCTCTGTCTCTCTCTGCACCTCATGCTGCTCCTCTCCCCCACCTTGTCATCAGCTCTGTGCGGATAAGCTATTAACCCTTAGTTCTCACAGAACACAGGCTATAGACTGCATGTAACTGGGCTACTTATGATTTCTACCACTTATTACATGTTACCTGCTCCTCCATGTGATGGAAGCTGCCAGGCCAGTCACCATATACATCCTGTATGTGCGCTGTGCAGGGTTCAGTGGATTTACTTGTGGGAAACTAAATGGATTTAATGCTAGTTTGAGAACACAAGGCATTATGGGATCTGTGGGCAAGCTAACTGACAGGCATCAAAGGGGGAATCACATATAATATTTTGGTAAAATCATTATAACTTTCCAGTTAAGTCTGCTGCGCCCCATCCCATCAGGGCATCCCCACCGGGCTCCTATCATCTTTGCTTCACATTGTGTATTTCATCCCTCGCTGCTCTCTCGTCTGTGCATGCGCAGAACTCTGTCTTCAAAGCGAGAATGCCGTAAAGAAGATCAGAGCACAGCAGGGACGCACTGATAGGCCGGATTGTAGTAATGTACAGAACCAGAATTGGAGACCTGTTGTCTGTCCAAATATTTCTGGTCCAGACTGTATATGATAGCATCATTTGCTCCCTCAGAACCCCTACACCAATGCTATTTTTTTTTTTTTTTTTCAACCAAAACTGAGGCTCTGGAATTTGGACAAGATTTGGGCAAGCTCAGTGCTATACATTGTACAGTGGCGGTGTGTGGTACTGCAGCTTTGTCCCATTCCTTGCTAGTTGAGACCAAATTGTTGAAGACAAACCCCCTGAACGATATAGTACATGAAGGTCTCTGTTGCACAGGGTTCCTTAGACATGTAGGGAAGATGAATGACCTCAGTTGGAGCTCATCCAAGGGCAGAGAATCTATAATATAATCTATTACTGTTTAGGATGGGGGAGGTGTGATCTGTCACCCAGCTTTCCCAGACACAGACAACTGGAGTACCCCTATAGTTAATCTGTGATCTGTACTTGCCTCTACATGAGAGGTTGTGCTGCTATATGGGCTCATGTTGTTCTTACCTTGGTGGTCTTTATGCGGCCCCCCTGGAAACAGATCCAGCCAGAGTTATCAGGGAGGGTCTGACATTCTTCCTCCTGCAGACACGGCTCCATGTCGCACCACCACTTTCCCATCACAATGGAAGCTGCGGATATGATTTTTACACATTATCAGTATTAGATGTGTAGGGTTTTCACACCAGGCCCATCACCAATCAGCTGGTGGAAGTGGCACAATGGTGAGTGCTGTTCCCGTGGCCTGTGATGTCACATCTAATGTGTCCTGGCGGCCACTGAAGTGCATGCAGCTAAAGATTAAGCATGGCCACTACACTATAGATGGCACTGAGTGTTCTTTCATTATATGATTCTTCATTATGGGGTTCTATTCTATTGTTCTATACATGCTGAAAACAGCGCTACTATATACGTCCTTAAGGATTGGATCCCACGCCTTCAGCTCTGTGTTCAGCACCATGGATAGCACATATACACTCTTGTGGATTTCATATGACTGGTTCCATATTTTCTCTAAGCTTTTTACAAAAAAGGTCTATGATGACCTCACATTTTATGGACAACACATGAAACACATCACATAGCTGTGCATCACAGGACACATTCCTGGTTGTTGCTAATGTTTGAAACCACACAAGATATTGGAGATGCGATTGTAGCGATAGACAGCTGTGGTCTATGATTTACTATACGACCACCTCCCATTGGAAAAACTTGCCCCTGATCCAGTAACATGTGACCATGATCCTAGCATGGCCTAGATCTCCCCCTCAGCCATTACTTTCTGGGTGGTCCTAGGGACCATGTTACCTTTTTGTTTCTGAAATAAAAGGTGTCCTGTGCCTCCCCTGTATATATCTACACATGTGTTGTAGTGTATATTACAGGGGTATGACTTACCGTCCACACAAGAGGGCTTGTCCCGGGTGGTCCCGGCCACCTTCCCTGGCAGGCAGGAGCACTGCACTGTCTGGGAGCGCTCCTCTATTCGGTTCCTGTTGCAGCAGCGATGAGCAGACACCACCCGGCAGGTACCACCAGCTGTACATAGAGAGGCTCAGAGTAAGACAACACAATACCCTCTAGTGGGCAATGTTATACCATGACACAAGGGGGGTCTGCACTATGATGTCTAGACACCCTGCCTCTACAGTCCATGGCAGTTCAATAGCAGTAGTACCAGACTAAGCCTATGTACAGAGGAGGCGCTGTTTCCTCTGTCTTCTAACTTCACTAGAGATCAGTACTGACTCTGGGACTTGTCACATCAGCAGCTGATGACTGCACAATCCCCTGGAGCTGCTGAGATCCAATATTGGTTGTTTTGTAGCAGGAAGCAATGACTTGTGTGGATCTATTATATAGCATTATGTGATCCCATCAAGGTGCAGCAGTAATAGATTTCAATACAACATAAAGGGGAATCCACTCAGTCAGTGTCTCTCCCCTGGGGGACCCCTACATGTCCATGCATTGATTTCTAATAGGAAGTGAACTGTGTAATACTTCACTTTCCATGTGGTGGCGCTATAGGATAATTAACACTTCTAATGCAGCAGATCAATTCTCATATTGTCTAAATATAAGATGATGGCTCCTGGTATCTGTATATATAATGTGCTTTATTATTAATTTGAGATGATCAGTATCGGATTGGGGGGCACTGACCCCTAATACCCATATGGATCAGCTGCTCCAGGCTGTGATACAGGACCAGTCTACTGTATGGATGCTGTGTCAGGGACCTGGAGACTATAGGAGCAGCAGGACATGGATATGGGATCTGTATAGGGGACGGAGAATTGTGTACAGTTTCCAGGATATACCTGTGATTAGCAGAGGATTAGGGCATGGTTGGATAAGTCATTAGAAGTGAGAATGGCCCCCTCCAGAAAATCCCTTTAAATGTCTAGATAAATCATTACTTAAAATGCATGTAAAAAATCCTTTTTATAAAGCGCTCCGTTTACTGGATATAAAGGAATGGATCTACTCCAGCAATCTGCATTGTGCCCCTATAAGAGACACTTGGTGATATTGCACCGTCCCGTCTTTCCTCTCCATCTCTTGTATGTCGCCCTCTGCTATCCCTCGCACTTGTTTCTCTTGTCTCTCTCCATCTGTCTCCCCCACATCCCTCGTAGTCTCTGCTGCAGCCCTGTTCCTCTCTTGCTAGCAGATGGCATGTGCACACCCGGTCCTGATTTCTTAAGA
This sequence comes from Engystomops pustulosus, assembly GCA_019512145.1. NCBI lineage: Eukaryota > Metazoa > Chordata > Amphibia > Anura > Leptodactylidae > Engystomops > Engystomops pustulosus. Next base: position 214,538 of record WNYA01000116.1, read on the forward strand.
GTCTGTGCCAGGATCTGGGAACATATCTGGCAGGGATAACAGGCAATGATTTTTTCCCCCCTGGCATTGGTCAGGGCAGGAAGGCATGCAATGGGCGGCTATGGGAATCCATGTGCTGAAGAAGTAGGGCACGGTGAGCTGGGAAATGACGTGTTTGGATGGAGATGTGGTTTGGAAGTAGAGTCATGATTTGGCACGGCATTAGAGGGGGATGAGGAGGAATATCAAGGAGGCTGGAAGACGCTGGTAGAGACATGATCAACAACTTACAGATGACTGGCAGCTGGTTGCCGTCTGTGAAGTACTGATAGTGCGGAGGCCAAAGCGGAGACAGGTCAGGCATCTGGACATTGTGCTTGGTATAGGCGGCTGTGACTACTAACCAGAGACAGGACATGGAGAGGAGGACACCGAAGCTAAGGGAGGAGATGACACAGGACAGGTTACAGAATAATACAGGCTCTGCACGTAGCTCGTCTTCTCATGAGACTGGTGGACATCATGACCATAGTGGTCCTGGGGTGGTAATTACAGAGATCTGACCAAGCCCAGGGGCAGAATAGGACCCATGGGCCCTGGGCTGTATGAATATTGTAGCCTGGGAATCACTTCCTACATATGATACTAGAATCAGCTTCTTGGGGAATGGAAGATGAGTCCCTTCTGCTGCTTTCCCTTGGAGGACCTTCAACAGTCCTCAAATGGCTCTCAATGTGTATTGCGAGCAGGAACGGATGTAGAAGGATTTCATGGGTGAAGGTCCTTCTAAGTATCAAATTTGGTTGGTGGTTCGGGTGGCCATGGGCCTAAACCCCCTTTATATTAATAGACTACTGACCAAGCCTGAAGGTACAAGATGTCCAAGTAATGAGAGATCAATGAGAACCTTTTACCAACTCTTTTCACTCTTTCATGGGTGTCCCTTTGCTCAATTTGGATTAGTTAGAATTTTCTCTCTACTCCCCACCATTCCTGTGTTGTCAATGTCATTATTTTAGGCTCAATACTGTCAGGTGGGAGAAGCTAGATTGTCAGCTCCACCCTAGGACCACCCATCTGAATGCAGAGAGCCTAAACTGGATTTTGGATACTGAAACTCTGCCAACTAGTCCTGATACTATCATATTGGTGGTCCTGCGCTGGGGAAGACATCCTGGCTACACCCATTTAACAGTAGAGAGCCAAAAAATATTGCCACCGATTGTGGAAGCAATGCGGACACGATGACAATGACATATTGCTGGATTAGTGGGCGAACAGCCAATCCGGCAAAATGAGGTCCCTACCATCTAGCCATGGCTACCTTTTGGCAAGGGGACACTCTCTCATCTCTACCCAGAAACGGCGGAGACCGGAGTTGGAGAAACAAGGCCTACTAAAGCGTGAAGAGTTGGGTTGGTGAAAGATCCTCTATGTAAATCAAATGTCTATAACCTTTGGCCCTTCTTCTAACCTTTAAACCTCAAAAATGCTGTCTACATAACACAGTGCCACAAGATACTGCTATGTAGAGCACAAGTGGCTGCTGTGTTGGATTTCAGCAGGGACCCCTGTAGGGAGAGGATAGAGAACAGAAATTAGGGGCACATGAAGATCTGCATTTTGCACTACAGTTGATACATGGTGCAGTCTGTGCCCCATTCATGGCGGGAGGGCTGGTGTAAATTTTGGTCAGATTAACCACCAGTTTTCTTACGTGAAAGAAGTCATATTCATTGTCACATCTCTATTTATGTAAGTGGAAAAAAAAAACTTTTTTTGCACAAGTGAGGAAAACTTATTGGTTGTTTCCTTTGTCTTACTTCAAAAGAAAAGTAACACGGGATGTCATTCAGATGGTTCCTGGTGATAAGAAGCAGAATGATGTAAGCTGGATAGCAGATAGTATCCAGGATAATATAGAAGGCAGCAGAGTGTTGTGGTTAGTATTGGGGATGGATGTAGGATGGATGATGTGGATAATATAGAAGGCAAGCAGAGTGTTGTGGTTAGTATTCGGGATGGATGATGTATTCAGGATAATATAGAAGGCAGCAGAGTGTTGTTAGTATTCGGGATGGATGATGTATCCTGGATAATATAGAAGGCAGCAGAGGGTTGTGGTTAGTGTTTGGGATGGGTGTAGGCTGGATGATAATATAGAAGGCAGCAGAGTGTTGTGGTTAGTATTCGGGATGGATGATGTATCCTGGATAATATAGAAGGCAGCAGAGGGTTGTGGTTAGTGTTTGGGATGGGTGTAGGCTGGATGATGAGCTGATACACGCATGTGAATGCAGACAGATGGCTCCTAGTACGCAGAGATGACGATAAATTAGGTGTCTCCCGGGGGAGGCAGGACAGATAACACACCTCAGGTCTTCCATAAAGATAGATATTATGTTAATAAGGCTGAAAGGGCATGCTGGGATTTGTAGTCTTACAACACAAGTTTGCGGCCACTGCTCTAACAATTTTGGCTTGTAACTGGATACATGACTATAGAAGCAGAATGGGGACTGCTATAGCTAACAGCCTGCAGTCTGCTGGATAATCCCCAAATAACTTTGGCAATTATAAACATATTGCTCAAAAGAAGGGGCAAGGGATGGTTAACGGAGGAATCATAGTGCATACATAGCATAGGTGTATAGCATGTGGCCCCCGCAGCCCATCAGACCCTGTGCAGGCCAATGGGACGGGGAATTGTCCTGGAAAGGGGAAGAAGCAGAAGCCCTTGTGTCCCGGCACCATCAAACACAAGGTGTGCTTTCATGTTTGCTGCGGGGCCCCTTCATTTTTTCCCCCAGTGACACCAATTAGCAGGTCAGACAATGATGGGGCGCACACAGATGAATGGGAGCTTTTTGGTGTAATTGTAGCGACCCCGCAGCATGTAAATGGGGGCCGATGGAAGAGCCCAGGACAATAAAGGTATTGGAGATAATGGAGCGGCTGAAGGCGGGGGCCCGCTGAGTATGAGCTCACAACAATCACACGGCTCATCAGAGGGGCAGAGGCTCCGGAGGGCTCCGCACATCCCGCCCGCTCCCTGTTTTCATCCACTTTTCTGATCATATATAAAAGCAGATGAAAAGCTTATTTTTAGATTTGACGTTCTCCAGCCTGTTCCTGCCTTATATATCCAACTTAACTCTTCCACTGCCAGATCTGCACATAGATAAACTCTTCCAGAGCTTTACATCGCTGGCTTAACCCTTTACTTTCCATCACCGTACAATTCTGTAATCCTTCCAAATCCATCACAAGTGACTCAACTAGTTACCAGCTAGACGGCGCTCTTAACCCTTCCCCTCCTAGAAACCCATAGTCCCTGTTGTTTTCCTCTTCAGGACTCTTGTAAAGCATAATTAACCCTTCATTTTTGGTGCGGGCTTTACCATTCAAGATTTTCTACACAGCATAGTTACCCCTAGTTTTTCCTCACACGGAGCACTCAACTTTTTCTCACCCACAGCCTTATACTGGGCTAATTTAACTCTTCATTCCCCACACCATACACATTCCTGAACAATTTACTTAACCCAAATCCCCTCTTTAGCCTTCAATGTAACCCTTTTCTGCTCCTTAACTTTTTCAGCCAAACATTGCAGCCTTACCTGGTCTCCATCCCGAGCGCTGCGCCTCATTGAACTTCTCTCCTCCTGCAGCAGCCTCATACCTTGCCCCTTTGATCAATACCCGCTCAGTGTGGCTATTTTACCATTGGGCAGCTGAAGCCTCTCCCTGCCATCCCTGGTCCTGTCCTATAGGTGAAGCTCACTTACCTTTTCTGTAGCCTACAGCCCATGGAATTGGGTGTAATGAGATGGCTTGGAGCAGAGCTTCTTGTCATCCTGTGAGGCTGTAATCCATCTGGGATGTGTGAGTGAGGGGGAGGAGGGCTGGGTGCCATGTGTGATAACAGAGAGTGGGGAGTGATGGAGAGGAAGCAGCGGGGGTCCATGTTGCCCTGTATGAGGAGTGCCAGATGGGTGTGAAGGAGGCGAGGTATGCTCTGCCCCTCGCCATCTCCACCCACCACGCTCGCTCATACTTTCCCCACTTGCACCTGCTGCTCCACACTCCCAGTTTTCATGACATTCTCGAGGTGTACAGCCCACGATCCTCCTGATGGGTGCCCCACACTGTCACACCTCTACAAGGGGAGTCACATCAATACTTTCCCAATACTTCCCCTGTTCCATAATAACTTTGTATCTTTACATGTAGCAGATTGTTGCAGAAAACAGAATGTCTCCCCCCTTCATTATCCGTGTATAACACACGGTGACATTGTATCCTCCACATTCCCTGACTATAGGGAGCACAGGGACAGCACTGATGGGAGGTCAGAGGGGTTCGTGCACTATGTCACCAGTAAATCCTATAAATCCGCAATGAACCTGTGGATATTCGGAAGTTACATCCAAATTGTGACATGCACATTCCTAGTCAATGAAAGGGTTAAATCTACGGCATAGCTGCAATGGAATGAAAGCCTTGATACCCCTACAACCTGTGCACAGATTCTCACAGCTGTTACCTTAATAGGGGGACTAGCAGCAGCACTGTGAGGTGTGAATGGGGCCTTAGAGGGACCATGCTTGTTCTCCCCACCCTGCCCCCTCCTGTTGTGCTCCGGGAAGACAAACAGCCCCTACTCTGTATTTCTCTCTCCTTACTTTGTCTGAATTAGGACTTGACAAGAGGGAATTTATAAAAGTGCAATCTACCTGCAGAACGTAAATGAGCAGGAGCGGAGTAAGGCAAATCCTCCACACAGGGATCTCTCCAGGGAGCGCGGCTCATCCAGGGGCAGGAAGCTGCACAGCCAGGCGCTACATGATAACTTCTTATATTACATGTATAATGGTATGTACAGCCGGTATAACCTGGGGATCTCCTGTATATAATGATATATGTACAGCCGGTATAACCTGGGGATCTCCTGTATATAATGATATAATGTACAGCTTGTATAACCTGGGTCTCCTGTATATAATTATATATGTACAGCCTGTATAACTGGGATCTGCCCCCTGTATATATTATATATGTACAGCCCTACTAACTTGGGGATCTCCTGTAATATTGTGAGTATATTAACACCTCTATAAGAACCTTGGGATCTCCTGTATATAATGATTATGTACAAAGCCGTCATAACCTGGGGATCTCACTGTATATATGATATATTACACATCCGGTATAACCTGGGGATCTCTTATATATGATATATTATGTAGCCGGTATAACCTTGGGATCTCCTGTATATAATGAATGATATGTACAACAGCGGTAATAACCTGGGGATCCCCTGTATATAATGATATATGTACACTGTATAACCTGGGGATCTCCTGTATAATAATATATTGTACAGCTGGATAACCTGGGATCTCCTGTATATAGTGACTATATGTACAGCTGGTATAACCTGGGGATCCCTCCTGTATATATGATATATCTTACAGCCGTATAGCCTGGGGATCTCCTGTATATTGATATATGTACAGCCGGTTACCTGGAGATCTCCTGTATATAATGATTATGTACAGCGTATACCTGGGGATCCCCTGTATATAATATATATGTACAGCTGGCTATAAAAAACCTGGGGATGCTCCTGTATATCATGATATTTATAGCCGGTATAATAAACCTGGGATCCCTGTATATATGATATATGTCATCCGGTAATAACCTGGGGATCTCCTGTATATATGATATATGTACAGCCGGTATAACCTGGGGATCTCCTGTATATAATGATATTCGTCACTGGTATAACCTGGGGATCTCCTGTATATAATGATATATGTACAGCCGGTATAACTGGGGATCTCCTGTATATAGTGATATGTACAGCCGGTATACCTGGGATCTCCTGTATATAATGATATATGTACAGCCGGTATAAACCTGGGGATCTCCTGTATATAATGATATATGTACAGCCGGTATAAACCTGGGGACTCCCTGTATATAATGATAATATGTACAGCCGGTATAACCTGGGGATCTCCTGTATATAATGATATAGTACAGACGGTATAACCTGGGATCTCCTGTATATATGATATATGTACAGCCGGTTAACCGGGGATCCCTGTATATAATGATATATGTACAGCGCGGTATAAACCTGGGGATCTCCTGTATAAATGATATGACAGCCGTATAACCTGGGAATCTCCTGTATATAATGAATATTTACAGCGGTATAACCTGGGGATCTCCTGTATATATGATATATTACAGCCGGTATAACCTGGGGATCTCCTGTAATAATGATATATGTAGCAGCTGTATAACCTGGGATCTCCGTATAATGATATATGTACAGCTCGGTATAACCTGGGGATCTCCTGTATATAATTGATTATGTACAGCCGGTAATAACCTGGGGATCCTGTATATAATGATATATGTACAGCTGTATAAACCTGGGTGATCTCCTGTATATAATGATATATGTACAGCCGGTATAACCTGGGGATCTCCTGTATATAATGATATATGTACAGCCTGGTATAACCTGGTATCTCTGTATATAATATATATGTACAGCCGGTATAACCTGGGGATCTCCTGTAATAATGATGTATGTACAGCCGGTATACCTGGATCTCCTGTATATAATGATATGTACGCAGCTGGTATAACCTGGGGATCTCCTGTATAAATAATATGTAGCACTGGTATAACCCTGGGGATCTCCTGTATATAATGATATATGTACAGCCGGTATAACCTGGGGATCTCCTGTATATAATGATACATGTACAGCCGTTAACCTGGGGATCCTCCTGTATATAATGATATAATGTACAGATACAGAATAATGAAGGTGAAAAGAAAGCTACAGAGGAATTATTCGCGAATAAGACAGGCGGGAAATCGGGGGAAGAAAATGCATATAGGAAATATGATATAAGAGAGAAAGAAAGAAGAACCCGAAATGGGGGAGTATAAGAAGTAAGGGATAAGAAATGAGGCGAATGGACAGACGGAGATATCCCTTGCTACCTGGGATCTCTTTATATAATGAATATATGTACAGCGTATAACTGGGGATTCTCCTTACTATAATGATTATGTACAGCGGTAAACCTGGGGATCTCCTTAATCAGTATATGTACAGCCGGTATACCTGGGATCTCCTGTATATAATGATATATGTACAGCGTATAACCTGGGGATCTCCTGTATATATGATATGATGTACAGCGCTTAGATAACCTGGGGATCTCTCTGTATATAATGATATATGTACACCGGTATAACCTGGGGATCTCCTGTATATATGATATATGTACAGCGGTTATAACCTGGGGATCTCCTGTATATAGATGATATGTACGCCGGTATAACCTGGGGATCTCCTGTATATAATGATATATGTACATCCGTAATAACTGGGGATCTCCTGTATATAATGTAATATGTACAGCGGTATAACCTGGGATCTCCTGTATAAATTATATATGTACAGCCGGTATATACCTGGTGATCTCCTGTATATAATGATATATGTACAGCCGTTATAATAACCTGGATGGATCTCCTGTATATAATGATATATGTACAGCCGGTATAACCTGGGATCTCCTGTATATAATGATATTTACAGCGTATAACCTGGGGATCTCCTGTATATAATGATATAGTACAGCCGGTATACCTGGGGATTCTCCGTAATAAATGATTATGTACGCTGGTATAACCTGGGGATCTCCTGTATATAATGATATATGTACAGCCCGGTATAAACCTGGGGATATCCTTTATATAATGATATATGTACAGCCGGTATAACCGGGATCTCCTATATAATGATATATGTACAGCCGGTATAAACCTGGGGATCTCCTGTATATAATGATATATGTACAGCACCGGTATAACCCTGGGATCCTCCTGTATATAATGATATAGTACAAGCGGTATAACCGGGGATCTCCTGTATATAATGATATATGTACAGCCGTATAACCTGGGGATCTCCGTAATAATGATATATGTACAGCCGTATAACCTGGGGATCCCCTTGTATAAATGATATTGACAGCCGGTATGAACCTGGGGTCCCGTATTAAGATATATGTACACCGGTATAACCGGGGATCTCCGTATATGATATAGTACAGCCGGTTAACCTGGGATCTCCTTATTATGATAATGTACAGCCGGTATAACCTGGGGATCTCCTGTATAAATGATATTGTACAGCGGTATAACCTGGGGATCTCTGTATATATGATATATGTTACAGCCGTGTATAACCTGGGGATATCTCCGTATATATGAATATGTACAGCCGGTATAACCGGGGATCTCCTGTATATAATGATATATGTACAGCCTGTATAACCTGGGGATCTCTGTATATAATGAGATATGGTACAGCCGTATAACCTGGGATCTCCTGTATATAATGATATATGTACAGCGGTATACCTGGGATCTCCTGTATATAATGATATATGTACAGGCGGTTATAACCTGGGGATCTCCTGTATATAATGATATATGTACAGCCTATAACCTGGGGATCTCCTGTATATAATGATTATGTACAGCCGCTATAACCTGGGGATCTCCTGTATATAATGATATATGTACACCGCTATAACCTGGGGATTCTCTGTATATAATGATATATGTACAGCTGCTAATAACCTGGGGATCTCTGTATATAATGATATATGTACAGCGCGTATAACCTGGGGATCTCCTGTATATAATGATATATGTCAAGCTGGTATAACCTGGGATCTCCTGTATATAATGATATATGTACAGCCGTAAACCTGGGGATCTCCTGTATATATGATAATTGTACAGCCGTTTAACCTGGGGATCTCCTGTATATAATGATATATGTTACACCGGTATAACCTGGGTCTCCTGTATATAGATATATGTACAGCCGGTATAACCTGGGGATCTCCTGTATATAATGATATATGTACAGGCCGGTAATACCTGGGGATCTCCTGTATATAATGATATAATTACAGCCGTATAACCTGGGATCTCCTGTTATATATGATTATGTACGCCGGTATAACCTATGGGGATTCCTGTATATAATGATATATGTACAGCCGGTATAACCTGGGATCCCTCCTGTATATAATGATATATGTACACCGGTATACCTGGGGATTCCTGTATATAATGATATATGTACAGCCGTAGGTAACCTGGGGATCTCCTGTATATAATATATATGTACAGCCGGTTAAAACCTGGGGATTCTCCTGTATATAATTGATATATGTACCAGGCCGTATAACCTGGGTCTCCTGTATATAATGATATATGTACAGCCGGCTATAACCTGGGGATCTCCTGTATATAATGATATATGTACAGCCCGGTATAACCTGGGGATCTCTGTATAAATGAATATTGTACAAGCGCTGGTATAACCTGGGGATCTCCTGTATATAATGATATAGTACAGCTGGTATAACCTGGGGATCTCTGTATATATGATATATTACAGCCGGTATAACCTGGGGATCTCCTGTATATAATGATATATGTACAGCGGTATAACTGGGGATCTCCTGTATATAATGATATATGGTACAGCCCGGTCATAACTGGGGATCTCCTGTATATAATGATATGTACAGGGCCGGTTAAACCTGGGGATCTCCTGTATAATATATATGACAGCTGGTATAAACCTGGGGATCTCCTGTATTAATGATATATGTACAGCCGTAATAACCTGGGGATCTCCTGTATATATGATATTGTACAGTGTATAACTGGGGTCCCTGTATATAATATATATTACAGCTGGTATAACCTGGGATCTCCTGTATATGATATTGTACACCGTATAACCTGGGGATCTTGTATAATAATGATATATGTACAGCCGGTATAACCTGGGGATCTCCTGTATATATGTATATATGTCAGCCGTATAACCTGGGGATCTCCTGTATTAGATATATGTACAGCGGTATAACCTGGGATCTCCTGTATATAATATATATGTATCAGCCGGTATAACCTGGGGATCTCCTGTATATAATGATATGTACAGCCGTATAACTGGGGATCTCCTGATATATAATATATATGTACAGCCGGTATAACGGGGATCTCCTGTATATAATGATATATGTACAGCCGTAATAACCTGGGGATCTCCTGTATATAATGATATATGTACAGCCGGTATAACCTGGGGTCTCCTGTATATAATGATATGTCACGAGCCGTATAACCTGGGGTCCGTGTATTAATGATATATGACAGCCGGTATAACCTGGGGATCTCCTGTAATACATGATATATGTACAGCCGTTATAACCTGGGGATCTCCTGTATATTATGATATATGTACAGCCGGTATAACCTGGGGATCTCCTGTATATAATGATATATGTACAGCCTGGGTATGAACCTGGGATCTCCTGTAATAATGATATATGTACAGCCGTATAACCTGGGGATCTCCTGTATATAATGATATATGTACAGAGCCGGTATAAATCGCTGGGGATCTCCTGTTATATAATGATATATGTACAGCCGTATAACTGGGGATCTCCTGTTATAATGATATATGTACAGCCGGTATAACCTGGGGATCTCTGTATATATGATATATGTACAGCGGTATAACCTGGGATCTCCTGTATATAATGGATATATGTACAGCCGGTATAACAGCTGGGGTCTCCTGTATATAATGATATATGTACAGCGTATAACCTGGGGATCTCCTGTATATAATGATATATGTACAAGGATGAGGAAAGGGGATATAGAAGATGAAGGTAACAGCACGAGAATGAAAAACGGGGAATCAGGAGAGAATAAGGGAGAAGGGGCGAGAAAGAATGCAGAGTATAAGAGACTAATGTATAGCCGGTATCAACTGGGGATCTCCTGTATATAATGATATATGTACAGCCGCTATAACCTGGGGATCTCTGTATATAATGATATATGTACAGCGCTGCTATATAACGGGGATCTCCTGTATATAATGATATGTATCAGCCGGTATAACCTGGATCTCCTGTATATAATGATATATGTACAGTCGGTATACCTGGGATCTCCTGTATATAGTGATATATGTACACTGTATACAGCTTTATAACCTGGGGATCTCCTGTATATATGATTTTACAGCGGTATAACCTGGGGATCTCATGTTATATGATATATGTACAGCCGTATAACCTGGGGATTCTCCTGTATATAATGATATATGTGACAGCCGGTATAACCGGGGATCTCTGTATATAATGATATATGTACAGCCGGTATAACCTGGGATCTCCTGTATATAATGTATATGTACAGCCCGGTATAACCTGGGGATCTCGTATAAATGATATATGTACAGCCGGTATAACCTGGGGATCTCCTGTATATAAGTGATATATGTACAGCTGGTATAACCTGGGGATCTCCTGTATATAATGATATATGTACAGCGGTTAAACGGGGGATCTCCTGTATATAATGTATAGATACAGCCGTCTATAATACCTGGGGATCTCCTGTATATAATGATATAGTACAGCGTATAACCTGGGGATCTCCTGTATATATGATATATGTACAGCTGTATACCTGGGGATCTCCTGTATAATGATATATGTACAGCGCTATAACCTGGGGATCTCCTGTATTATGATATATGTACAGCCGTATAACCTGGGGATCTCCTGTATATAATGATATATGTACAGCCGTTATAACTGGGATCCTGTATATATGATATATGTACAGCTGGTATAAGCCTGGGATCTCCTGTATATAATGATATATGTACAGCTCGTATAACCTGGGGATCTCCTGTATATAATGCTATATTAACCGTATAACCTGGGGTACTCTGTATATAATGATATAATGTACAGCCGTAAACCTGGGGATCTCCTGTATATAATGATAATGTACAGCCGGTATAACCTGGGGATCTCCTGTATATATAAGTATATGACAGCCGGTATAACCTGGGGCTCCTGTATATAATGATATATGTACAGCCGGTATAACCTGGGGATCTCCGTATAAATGATATATGTACAGCCTGTATAACCTGGGGATCTCCTGTATTAATGATATATGTATCGCCTGTATATAACCTGGGATCTCCTGTATATAATGATATATGTACAGCCGGTATAACCTGGGGATCTCCTGTATATAATGATATCTGTACAGCTGGTATAAGTTGTACATCCTGTATGCAGTGATATAGAGAATGCTGGTATAACCTGGGTATCAATAACAGAGGTCTGTCCTGTCAGATGAGCACATTTTTGGGTAATTTCCCCCACAGTAAAGCGATGGAGGAGAGATTGTACCGCAGTAGAGAAACATGTCAAACCTCCCATGAAAGGCATTTCCTTGTTTGCACTTTGGATTGTGTTAATTGGATGTTTGAGATGTGAGAAATACTTGTGTGCCATGAGCTGATTTGGAATTGAGGATTCTTAATGAAAGACGGTGCAATTATGTGCAGCCGGCAGTGAGATGACGGCAGACACAGCGCAGCGCCGCAGTGTCCTCACCCTGTGGTTTCCGTGGCCTATTACATCAAGTTAGTGAATGAGGCGTAGAAGCAAAGCTGTGGACTGGCTGTGCTATAACCGCTCGCTCGCCATCGCGTGCTCTCAGGAGATCGTGTTGTGGCTGCCCATCTGATGCTGTGCTGAGGCATCATGGGATTTATAACAGACGACATATAGAGAAATCTGACATTCAAGATGAGGATGCATCACATTGTGTGCTTTTATTATTTAATATAATATGTAAATTGTGCTCCTTGTAGGGGAAGCTTATTATTATTATTATTACCACAGTAGTGAATGGGTTAAGTCTTGCTGTCAGGTTGGTGCCTCATTCGCACCTTGTCCTGCGTGGGATGGGTGTTTGTTGGGTGACGTGGTACATCTAGAAGTATTCCTAGTCTGTCACCACAGTCCTGCCGCGTCTCTCTTAGTGTTTTTTTCTCTCCTTTTATTTTAGGGCATTTCCAGATACAAGTCTTCTCTCTGTGACATGGATTTCTTTTTTACCAGTTTCATCCATGAAGGAAGCAGAGATACGAGGCTAAATGTTAAAGGGAAACAGGTCCTACCCCGCTAAACTATCTGCCCCCTCCACTAGGGTATGAAATGGCCTTTCTAGAATTCCCTCTTTTATGTGAAATTTAACCCGTTTCCTAATATAAAAAAATCTCCTCCAAAGTCAGGAAAATATGACTCGTCTCACCTCATTTTTACAAGTGTAGCAGGGGAAGTGCCACTTCTGAAGCCTCTATCTTATGTTCTATAGCAACTACAAACATGCTGCTGGTGTCATATTAAAGATCTGCATATCATCTTTCAGATCACATCAGGTTCGTAGCTTTGTGAACTGGAGACACAGGCGGCTAAAGACACAGATGGAAATGCACGCGGCAGAAAGAGGCAGTTGGAAAATAGGTGTGAACTGTATCTTTATTCATGCTATAGAACAGAAGATAGGGGCTTCTAAAGTGACCCTCCCCTGCAGCCACTAAACTTGACTCCTCTCATGTGAAAATGAGGGGAGAAGAGTCATATTTGCCTGATTTTGGTGTGTGTGTGTGTTTATTTTTTATATTTCTTAACCTACAGCTTTCAAACAGGTCGATTTAGGACCCTAAATCACTGGTCCATACAGACCTCTATTCAGTTTAGGGTCACAAATCGACCTGGCAGGACCTCCTTAGGAACAGTAAAATAATACCCTGTATGTGGGCTGTCCTATATCAGAGGACACAAATTGAAATGCTGCTTACAATGCGTATGTGTAATGTGCCAAATAACAGCATTACGTGTTCATTATAACCTTACTAATCCTGCATGTCTACGCTCTTACCATTCGCTGTCCCTGGATCGGGTATATGTGGTAATGCGTAAACCTTAACAGATCAGACAGGGCGAGATTCACTCTTTCAGTACAGAACAATATACTATAGACTTCAATACTCAAGCCTAAATCTCTGAAACCATGGTAACCATTGTAGTAGGAGAACACTATGTTATATCCTACATTGACCTACTTGGGAAAGTCAAGAAGATTTGAGCTGATGTGTGCTGGAGTTTGGAGAATGTTCCCACAAACTAACTAAACTTGGAGTTAACTGTACTATGTGCAGTTTGCCTTGGGGGCGCCAAAGTTTGGATTTGGTTCTTCATGAATTTGGCGCTCCCTGCCTGCCCACCATCTTGTTTCGATCTTCACTTCCCAGAACGACATTGGGTGACGGCAATGGGTTCCATGACCGTCTCAGGTCTTTGTCAGACAGGCTGTTTGGTTTCTGCAGTTTCGTCACAATGAGTCAGTGGCATCTCTACGAAGTTCATGAAGCAGTTTTTCTTCTTATCAGTGGCATCTGCTTGCACAAGCATTTAAGAAGTGTCTGGTGCACGTGACACACCACTTTTAGTGAAGTTTGCACTTAGTAAATGTGCCCCACTGGGTAAAAGTGCCATATATGGTAGGAACGATCAGACCCTCTAGGGTTAATGTACTATAGGTTATAAAAATTAGAAAAAAAAAATTTAAAAAATAATAAAATCACACGCTTTCCCTAGAACTTGTAGAAACATAATAAAATTAAAAATCACGAACGATGTCGGGAACGCTGGCGTCTCCAAATGGCAATTTATCAAAATTTTTAAAAAAAAGGTTATTCCCGGCGTTGAACCCATAGTGGAAAATAGCGTCCAAATGTCTGAAACGCGACTTTTACACCATTTTACATCATCTGAAAAGTAAATCAAAGTGATCAAAATGTTGCACAGTCCTCAAAATATGGCAATAAAAAAAAAACATCGCCATTGTTTGCAAAAAAAATGACACCTCCCCCCTCGTACACTGAAGTATGAAAAAGTTATTAGCGGCCAGAAGATGGCAAAAAAATTTCTCCATTTTCGTACACAATTCTTTACGGTTTTCGGAAATGAACAATGTCAGTAAAACAACTGGAAACAAATTTGGTATACAAACCGGGGGGGAGAACACCGCGATCGTACCGTAGGATCAACAGAGGTCAACAGTCACACGTGATAACAAAGTGTCGATAAAAACTCTGATGAAAGAGCCACAAGAAAACTGCGTTGTTAATTGGCGCAAGTATCACACAATATTTGTAATTTTCCAAATGTCAACCAGCACACGACATGGAATAATATAACTCGCGAAGAAGGTGCAATTTGCTACGCAAGGAAATAGCCTTACCAGCTCTGTACACGGAAAAATGAAATGTTAGGGTAAAATTTTTGAAGGTACTCTTGTACTGTACAATCACTAGGTGTGTAATGTGTGTATTACCGCAACATTAATACTGATGACATCACTGTGTGTATTCATCCTGTACTGTGACATCAGTGGTGTAGTATCGCGCTGTACTGTGACAATCACGTGTTACTGTGGTTCCCTATTACACGTGTGACAAAGCAGGCGGGTGTGGATTATCCAACTGTACGTGACAAAGCTAGTGTGTATTCTACCTGTACTGTGACAGGGTCCGAGCTAGTGTGTATTACCCCTTTAACTGTGACATCAACTGGAGGTTATTAAGATCCTGTACTGTGACAATCACGTTGGGTGTCTGTATCGCCGTAGTACAGTGACCATAACTGTGTGATTAAACTGTACTGTGACCTCACTGTGTGTATTATACTTTACTTTGACAATCACTGTAATGTATATTATCCCTGTACTGTGACAAACATCACAGGTAGTGTACAAATTCTCAACTTGTACTGGAAAAATGTGACCTCGTGGGCTGTGTGTAGTATCCTGTACTGTGAGCGTCACCTGGGTATGTATTATCCCTGTCTAAAAAATGACATCATGTGGTGTGGTGTGATCCGCTGTGCTGTGTGACATCACAGTGTTGTATATCCGCTTGTACTGTGACAGTCGACTGTGTGTATTAGACCTGTATGACTGACAGGGAAGGGGGTCGCAGTCTGTGTAGGTATGCATCCCTGTACTGTGACAATCACCTGTGTGGTGTTAGTACTATAGTGCTGGGGGACACAATACACGTGGAAAAAAAAAGAAAATGTACACTACATCTCTGGACTGTGACATCACGTGGAAGATGTAATAAGATACCCTGGGGAAACTGTGAGCTCACGGTTGTTATAATATCCCCTGTACTGTGCCGAGATCACCTGTGTGTACTATCCCTTACTGTGACATCACTGTGTGTCTGTCCCTGTACTTTGCATCCACTGTGTAGTTATCCCTGTACTGTACATCACTGTGTGGATTTATCCCTGTATTGTGACATCACTGTGTGTATAATCAGCCTGTACGTGACATCACTGTGTGTAGACACCTGAACTAGTTACATCACTGTGTGTATTATACCTTACTGTGCCATCACCATGTGTGTAATGATCCCTGACGTGACCATCACGGGTGTATTATCTATCCCTGTATTGTGACATCACTGTGTGTATTTTATCCCTGTACTGTGACAAAAATCACTGTGTGTGATTAGCAACCTGATCCTGTACATCACTGTGTGTATTGGCTGGCTGGCCTGTAGCTGTGACATCACACAAATGGGTGATAGTATCCCTTAAACGGACTCACTTGTATTATCTCTAGGTTACTGGTGGACCGGAGAAGATCGCTGTGTGTAGTATCCCTGTACTGTTGACATCACTGTGTGTACTATCCCTAGTAACTAATGTGGGGCGTCACTAAAATTGTGTATTAATCCCTGTCAACATTGACACGATCAACGGTGTTGTATAATCTCAAATTCAACTAAAATGCACATCACTAGTGTGTGTATTAATCCTGTACTAGTGACAAGTCATCAACTGAGGTTTTTATAAGTCCCTGTACTGGTTTAAACATCAAACCATGATGTATTATCTCTTACTGGCTGTGACTCACTCTAGAAAAGTGTGTATGTCCTGCTGTACATGTGACATCGCTAAAGTGGTGAATATGCCCGTGTACTGTGACATCACTGTGTGTAGCTATCCCTGTACTAAGTTGACATCGCACTGTGTGTATATCCATGTACTGTGACATCCCTTTTTATTTATCCCTGTACTTGGGACATCACTGTGATGTAATATCCAGTACTGTGAATCACTGTGTGTAGTACCCTGTACTGTGACATCACTTTGTGTAGTATCCCTGTAATACAGGAGCTTATAGCATGAGCTATAGCCTCTGTCTGCGCTTGTCTATTATAAGCTGGCGTCATTGTATCTTGTGCAGTGATCTGTGGGCGATACAACAGAGGACGCGATGTGACGCTGTTGCCCCTCCCCTCTAGCGTCATACACTGTCGAGGACTTTGTTTTTTCTTGGGTTTTTTTCCCTTGGCGAGCACCTTCTGTGGGATTTCTCGGCGGTCACATAGACTAACTTCGTTCCTTCTGCCCAGTCTTGTTGGTCGCCATGCAAGCAAAGCGCGTATAAGCGTCTCGGCCGTCCAAATAGCGGGAAGTCCCTGGGGCCTGCTGTAGTCGGGCGGATGGAGCAGTACAGTTTGCTCGGTCGGATCGGAGAAGGGGCTCATGGCATCGTGTTGGGAAAAAAAGAAAAAAAAAGAAGAAGGAGGAAGCCAAACCCACAATGCGATGTGACGGGTAGGTCACATGAATATTGTATACGGGGTGGTTGCACCTTCTCTGTCTATGTGTCCGTCCGGTGGGCAATAGCTCTAATATAGAGCATTTACTACAGAAGACTACACCGAAAGGATGGCAAATTCCTAAGAGTCCACACGCCGACACACCTTAGCTACATGACAAGATGTCATAATGGTAAGCTGACGGGGGGCCAGAAGCCCCGAGGCCGCACTACTGGACTAGCGGTGAGCCAGAGCCTGAGGGCCGTCACTCGCTGAGGAAGGAACCCTAGAACCCGGCTCCCAGAGCACCTATGCCCATCACACTGAGGAAGGTTCCAACGCCGGGAAGAATACCCGTATGCGCGGCACATACGTGAAACGGGGATTTAACAACAGAGCCCTTGGCCAAAAGGCACTCTGATTAGGGTGTGGCGCAGACAGCCCGAGCCGCAGCAGAATACTGATGGTTGGGGTGAGGACGGCAGACGGCCCGAGCCGAAAGGCACACTGAGGGGGGGCCAGAGCCCGAGGCCGCACTACTGAGGGGGAACCAGAGCCCGGGCTCCCAGAGCCTGAGGCCGGAAAGGGCACTAACAAAATGAGGGTTGAGAGGCCGAGAGAGCCCTAGGCCAAAGCACTACTGACGGTGGGGACCAGAGCCCATACAATGCCGCACTACTGAGGGGGTGAATCCCAAGGGAAGGTGGCCCGGATTCCGGGAAGAAAACACTACTTATTGTCACCAGAGCCAAGAGGGGGGGGGCCTCCAACACAATACTGAGGGGGCGGCCAAGCGGCACAAAAAAAAGCGGTGCAGGGAGGAAACCAATCAGGGGCGTTATGCACGGCAAAACAATACTGAGGTTTGTCCATAGCCCGAGTGCCGTCACTAGCTGAGTGGGGCCAGAGTGCAGCCGAGGAGCCGGTGGCGGACTCGACTGATGTAGTTGTCAAAACATACCGCGGGGTTCTAGCCCAGAGAACCAAGAGGCCTCATCGGGTGGACTTGGGGGGGGGGCCAGAGTGCCCTAGAGGCGCGTCACTAACAATAGAGGGGGAACCATAGGCCCATAGGCTTTCCCAGAGCTGCGTTGAAGCCGAAGAGGTGCGACGTACTTAGGGTGGTGCCAATTCCCCGAGGCCGCCACTTAGGTTACAGGCCAGCAGAAAACCCGGGAGGCCGTGCACTACTATGGAATTAGGCCAGAGCCGCGATTAAACGCAGCACTACTGAGGGTAGGTGGGGCCAGAGCCCTATTTACAAATCTACTGAGGGGTATGGGCAAAAAACCGTGAGTCTCAGACACTAAGATGGGGGGGGCATAGCCTGAGGCTGTCACGAACTGAGGGGGGGGGTGAAAAAATGCAGGAGGCCCTCTAGGAAGGCGGCGGCCGGATACTTAGAGTGGATTGAGGGGGAAGGGAAAAAAAAGGGGAAAAGGGGGGAAAAGAAAGGGGGGGGATGGAAGGGAAAGGGGGAAAGAAGGGGGGGGGAAAAAATAAGAAGGGGGAGAAAAAAGGGAGGGGGGGGTTACATAAAAAGGAGGGGAAGGGGGGGGAGGGAAAAGAAAAAAAGGGAAAAAGAGGGGGAGAAGGGAAAAAAAAAAGGGGGAAAAGGGAGGGGGGAGAAAACGAAAGGGAAAAGGGGGGGGGGAAAAGGGGGGGGGGGGGAAAGTAAGGGAAGAGAGGAGGGAATGTGCCGCGACCTCTTACCGTGGGGGAGGGAAAAGTCCTTCCTGAGGTGGTTTACCCACACCCAGCGCGCACGACTGAGGAAATAGGGGTGTAGGCCGGAGAGCCGCGAGAGGCCGGGTGTACTGCTGAGGGGTGAACATAGGCTCCATAGTGCCAGCGGACTACTGAAGAAAGGGGGGTGGGAACCCGGGAATCCCGGAGCGGGAACCGCCACGTACTGAGGGGTGGAAAGAAGCTATAGCCTAGGCCAAAGGCCGGGGGGGGTGCATACTGAAAAGAAGAAAAGAAAAGAGTGTGTGGGGGCAAAGTATAACCGGGAGGGGCTGCACTATCTTATGTGGAGTTTGAACGCAATGAGTAAACGCCGATTCAAACCTACTTGAGGAACGGGGGATAAAAAAATTGGGTGGGTTGCAAAAAAAGCGCTTGAGGGCCAATCACACGTCATGGGGGTTGGGGCAAACCTAAGGCCATCAGCACGAGTGGGTGTTTCATAATCCTGATGCCGAAGGGGACTCACACTTAGGGGGGTGTGTTTCGAGAGACCTGAGGGCGCAAAAAATCCAGCGTGCAATGGTGGGGAAAGGTGGGTTCAGAGAAAAGACAGCCTGCGTCTGCACGTACTGGGATGTTGGAAGAGGTTGTGGGGGGGTGATAGCCGCGAGGCCGCGGTCGTGTGATGACGCCGAGGCTGTCTAAGAGGCACGTGTCGGTGGTCGGTGGAAGTGGCGGTGTGCATCAGTACTTTGTGTATTTGGTATTCCCGCATCCCACTGGTGAGGTTTTCATTGTGGCTGTGGCATTAATGAAAGAAGGTTATTTTCCTTTATCTCCTTACCTTAGCCATATCAGCTGTTCCTAACGATGGACTGTTTATGTACCTACCCTTTTAGGTCCTTTTGTGAAGAAAATGGTTTATCCTCTTGTTGTGGCCTTTATGGTTACCTCTCTACAGCCACTTTTCTGTTTTGTATGTTCATAGGGATCCATTTTTCTTTTGGCCTGTAAATTGTATTCAAATGTAACTAATAAAAATTTCGTATGGTGATATACTAACTATTGTGTCTATTATAAATCCTTGATAACTCGGTCCATCGTTGGTATTAGTACTGAGGGGGGGCCAAAGCCGAGGCCGCAGTCACTGAGGTGGGGGCAACTCTCGAATCTAGGGGGCCATACCACCAGACTGCTGCAGGGCAGAGCTGAGGCGCAACTCTGAGGGGGGGGGCAACAGAGCCCGAGCCAAGCAACTTACTGAGGGGGTGGCCACAGCCCTGAAGGCAGCACTACTGATGGTGAAGGGAGCCAGAGCCAAACGAGAAGTGCCGGCTACTGGAGGGGGTGGCAGGGGCAACCGAGGGCTCAGCAGCTCAGGCTAAACCAAATCACATGAGGGGGTCCAGGAGCGGGGCATACTCGGGCACTGCACTACTGGAAGAGGGTGGGGCAAGGACCGAGTGCCGCAACTTACTGAGGGTGGGGGGGGGCAGACCTCCTAGTCAGCACTACTGAGTGCGCCATGCATTGTGTGCACTGCTGAGGGCGGGAACACTACAGGGGAAAAAACCGCGGTGCCGGAGCCTTGGATCGAGTCCTGTTGCCTAGACGCGCTACTGACATGAGATCCAAATCGCTATGTATTATTAATTCTATACAGAAAGAAAGAGGTCATCGAAGATGTTGTTAGTACCCTGTCCTGCCAGTATGATGCACAAACTGGTGCTCCCCTGTCATGGGTCCTGCACTCTAGTCTGGGATAAAAATTTGCTATTTGGGTGCTGTGACGCCTCCTTACATTCCTCATTCCTGCTCCTCACTAGACCGGGGAGGCCGGTGAGCCACTGAAGTAAAAGTAGTCAATCGGCGGAAACTATGGGAGGCATCCCCAACCAAAGGGCCTGAGAGAGATTCAAGGCCCTGCTGCTAGGATCGTAAGACATCCATATTTGAGCACCCTAGTGTAATACCTTGGAGGTCCACCAGACATCTGTGGGGTAGGTTTAACATACACCCTCCCCCACTGACCCATATAATATTTATCTCCTCATATACCATTATAAGCCTAACATACCGTAACATAATATCATCACTCCTCCTCTTCTGGCTCCCCGACACCGTTCTGTCTCCCCCTCCCTCCTCCTCTTACGTGCTGTTCAGATGAGTCAGTAGTGATTACACCTGTTGATACAACTGTATATGAGGTGTTAATAGCTGCAGTGAACTTGTGACTTTTGAGGGGTTATGTTTATCAAACAAAAATATGGAAGCTCACTGAGTCCCCTCTGGTCAAGAAAGAAAACACTTGTGTGTGAAAAACTCTAAAGAGTATAATATAACCCCTCACATGGACTGGAGATTAAAATCTCACAACCACACCGGGTGACTGTGAAGAAAGATCAAGTCAATTAGGATATAAGGATAAATGTCCGTGTGGCCTGATGGTCAATTATGTACTATGGTTGTTTTACTTTAATACACAGGTGCAGCAAATTCACCACTGCCATGAGCCCCGCCGTCACCGTAGTCGGCGGCACATGCGGCAGCGCTGGGAGAGGAGAGGGTGAGACGTCAAGCCGCTCTCCAAGAAAGCTTAAGGCCACGGTGCGGGTCATCAACAGGTCCGACAGTGCTGCATGCTCCAGTGCTGCACTGCCTTCAACCGGACGCGCTTTCCTGGTAAAACATTTCTCCGAAAACCTGCTTCAGCGGTCCCACCGTGAGCCCATAGGGTGGTATGGGACGTATCATCGTGCCGTATATACGGTCGGAGCGTTATATACGTCCCACATACTTTAGTGTGTAATGCAGCTAGGGTGCATTCCCATGCCAGAAGTCGCATAACCGCCCTGTGCTTGATGATGGTGGTTGACGCCTCCACAATAAACAGTTGCGTCGTCCCCAACAACACCGCTGCTCTACTCTTTTCCTGTGTACAGCGCAAAACGTGTGCCACAACGTGTGTGGGGCCCTTGGTGTCCATGGCGGTCGGCACGTTCGTCCCCCCAGATCTGGACGACTGAAAACCTTTATCTTGAAACAAGATATAGAGAGAAATCTCACCAAGTCACATAACAGATACTACGTCATTCTCCTAAGGAAACTAGGTGTCATTATTAGTCACTATTCTTCAAATGTATCCTTGGAATGATTACCACTGTTACTCCATAATGACAATATAAATAACGTTATAATTGTCATCAGTAAGGAGGTTGGTAACGGCAACACCAATTATACTTTTGTAAACTCTACAGTCACCCCGACCTCAGGGTGTGCCTGGGCTAAGTATGAGTGGAATCCTTTCCGTACTCTAATACGTCAAATACGTGGGCAATCACCCTCCTAATATTGGTCTAATATGCTGTCAGTTTTGATACGATTTGGTAAGACATGTCCACCGATCCCCATATTGAAACACACAACGTACCTTGTTCACATATACACATAAGGGTGCTGGGGAAAGTATGCACTCGCAGAATGCGACGCAGATGTTCTTGAAGGCATGCCAATCTATAGATACGTAGACGTCTAAAGGAATCAACAGGCTGCGCAGTCGCAGAAAGCAAAACGGATCTACATGAAAATACATACACCAAGCTCAATGCTCAGGGATCTCGGCGTAGCAGCTAGTCACCGACCTCCCCAGTACGATGTATATTACTAACAGCCTGCCAGCCGGCGATGACATTGGCAACAAAAATGTAGTTTAACCCCGCATGCATACGCTCATATTGATTGATTAGTTAAATCGTGCCATGGGAGGCTCTTATGAAACTATGACGACATTCTTCCATCATCCGGCATAGTAGAAGTATTGTATATGTTACAAAGGGACCTGATACATTATCACTGACTCCCCACATGAAGGCTATCTTTAGAGGTAAACGTACAGGATTCCCCACCTACTTAGCCCCGCCCCGTATGAGGAACGCCACGATTGGGCAAACATGTTCGGGGGGCTTTATTGTTTTGTAGTTTTTCCATTTAGCGCTCATAGAACCTAATGAATAGAGACACAATAAGATAGATGTGGCAGAAAAATCTGAGTGTAGTTGTATGAGCTGGGAAAAACTCTTCTAACGTGGCACACGGAGATATAAAGTGGTGTCTATATTCATCACCTCCTTACTCAACAGATTATTGAGAAGAGAGTACATTGTATCATTCGTCACTAAGAATACATTGAGCTAATGGTTGATTTAAAACTGACACCTATTTCTTAGGAGATTGACTTAGTACTCTGTATTGATCTGTGATATTTTTCCTCTCTAGATCTTGTTTCAAGATAAGGCTGACACCATATACAATACTGTACCACGTCAGGCCAACGCATATATCCTTATTAAATCGAATTGGAGCTGATCACTCCAGGTCCTGGTTGGATTTAGATTTTTAGGTCTCCATCCTGTGCTATGTATTCACATTATAAGTTTTTACATCACCCACATTGTTCTTTCTTCTTGGAGCTCCGTGAGGCATATATCTAGAGCCGGCTTTTTTGTATTACCCCCAGAAATAAATGTGGACACCAGTCAAACATATCCCACTTCTGGTTTTTGAGCAAGTCGCACTTAGTCAATGTCCTATGAAACGGGTATTTGTGCGAAAATTTGCTCATTTTAAAAAGTTTTCTTTGATTTGTACGAAGCTGCTATGGGTAATTTGAAATGGCGCACATATAAATAATATAATTATATGATCTCTACTCACAACTGGATTGCCTTGACAAATCTGGCGAAAGAGGAGAATTGATAGAGATATAGTTTTTGCAAAAGTTCACACATAGTGTGGACAACAACGGGCAATGCACAATTCTGTAACTTTCATAATCAGAAAACTGGTGCGACTACCATGACACCGTTCCTGTCTGTATCCTCACCCACTTTCTGTACTTGTAGGAGTAAAGAGCTGAAGGGAGGTTGTCCCTCAATAGGACATCAGGATTTGTTCTGGTCTTTGAGTACATGCTCTCTCGACCTCTCTGAAGTCATCAGAACTCCGACCACACCCCTCACCGAAGCCACAGGGTCAAAGGTTTCATCATGATGAATGCCTGCTGAAATGGAGTCAAGGGGTTTCTGTCTGAAAACTTCTATCAGTTGCATGGCTGGTCTGTGAGTTCCTCACACATTTGCCTGTGCACCGCCGTTCACCACGCCGCCCCCCGAAAGGGGTTAGCACGCCGCCCTCTCATCCCCCCCCCTGCGCACCTCTCACACTTCACTAACGCCACCCTCTTTCCTCCCACCGCCTGCACACTTGCTCACCTATCACGTCTCCCACGGCGCCATCTCTCCCCGCCCCCTGCGCACACCTCACATCCTACACGCCCCCTGCGCACCTCTCACAGACGCCGCCCTCTTCCACCCCCGGTGCACTGCTCGCATGGCGGCGCATCTCTCCTGACCCCTGGCGCACCGCTCGCACACTGCAGTCTCCCTGCCCCCTGCTTCACGACCCGCCCCCTTCGCACCGGCTCACACACACCACACACATCCATCCCTCTCCCCTCTCCCCGCCCCCCTGCACACTGATCACATGGCGTCCCTCTCGTCCCTTACCCCTCGAGCACCGCTCACACACTGCCCTCGACGAGTCCCCGCTCCCTTCTCCACAGCGGAAACACGACCCGACGCCTCCACCCTGCTTCAACCGCTCCCGGACACCACCCTCGTCCCCTCCCCTCACGCTTCACATGCGCCTTCTGTCCCCGACCCCTGCGCACCGCTCACACACCGCCCTCATCCCCGGACCCCTGCTACAAACTCTCCCCCTGTTTCCCCGCTCACGACGCCGCCCTCTCCCTGCCCCCTGCGCAACCGTTCACACACCCCGCCCGTCTCCACTCCCCCTCCGCACCTCCACAACACCGCCCTCTCCACGCCCCCTGCGCACCGCGCACACACCGCCCTCTCCACGCCCCCTGCGCACTGCGCACACACCGCCCTCTCCTGCCCGAGCTCCGCTCACACATCATCCCTGTTTCATTTATCAGGATCTCAAGCCAGCAAATCTTCTCATCAGCTCCACCGGGCTCCTAAAGCTAGCAGATTTCGGCTTAGCTCGAGTCTTTTCTAATGACAGAGGACGTCTATACAGTCACCAAGTAGCTACTAGGTCAGTTATTGGTACTTAGTGAACCACATTTACTAAAAACAGTGCAAAAAAAACGTGTCCACTTTTTTTTGGTGCAGGTTTAACATAGGGCTTGTGACACACTTCTGTCTTACTTTGCATGATAAATGTGGCACACGGTCCGACTGCGCACCAGAACGCCCATTTCAGTTCAGAAATTTGCATGAAGAATAGTGCAGTGTGCGCCAAAAATTAGTCTGACACTTTTTAAATACCTGTGCAAGCAGTTTGCACTGAAAAGAACACGCAAAGTCAGACAGAAAACTGTCTGGCCCAAATATGGGCCTGTATGCTTCAGCTGGTGCCAGTTATCTGGTTATGCTATATTGGAGGCCTAGACACTTCAGTCATCTGACACTGCCCTCTAAATGAGTTATTTCATATATATAGGCCTCTTCCTGACACCAATGTTTTGTGATTTGTAGATGGTACCGAGCCCCTGAGCTGCTGTATGGAGCCCGCAAGTATGATGAGGGAGTGGATCTATGGTGAGTTTCTTCTGCCTCCTCCTGCCACCAGCAGTATACATTTAGTAACTCTGCTCTTATCTCTAGGGCTGTGGGCTGCATTTTTGGGGAACTTCTTAATGGTTCTCCTCTATTCCCTGGAGAAAATGACATTGAGCAGCTGTGCTGTGTCCTGCGCACACTGGGGACCCCTAACGCAAAGACATGGCCGGTAAGTGGTTTATTGGGTGTTAGTCTTTGGCTTAAAACTGAAGGGGTCTTTTCTGGACCCATTAGTGTTCAATGGGTTGTCTGGTTTCATAAAATGTTATACTTCTAGCTCTAAGTGGTAAGAAAATAATAAAGTAGTAATGCATACCCCTCTCTGATTAGGACGATCTATATGGTCACATGGTGGCAACCAGTTAAAGCACATCAACCATTTACAAAAACAAACACCTAGAAATACTCACCTGTTCTTCGCTAGTCTTCATGGCAGGATCACTTGGAAAAGAAGCTTAAAATTAGCAGTTTGGCGCGCGGGGACAAGATGTCCAGCTCTCCAGACTGCTACTTATGCACCAAATTATGAAATATTGATCCCTGGAGGCAAAAGGATTTTTTAGAGTAGAAATTGAACAAAAAAGCACGCTCTCTCGCATGTGCGTAAAGACACATCAAAAAATTAGAACAATGCTCAACTCTCTTTTTTCAGGCATTATCATAATCTTTCTACATTAACCAAACTAAAGTTAATAACATTAGAACATGATATGAATACAGTGGATCTGTCTGAGTGATTCAGAGCTTTTGTATAACTTGTGTCTCATGCCTTGTGTCTGAGAGAAGATTTGTGCCTCCGTATGCCTATCCAATAATCTGCCATTGGATATACATTCAAGTTATCCAGCTTGTTTGTCCCGCATAGCCATTCTAAATCTGGGGGGAGAGTAGTTGGTGCTTGCCGTGTTGCACCATACACCCCATATTTGTTAAAATTTACCTGGTTTTTGTCTGTGCTTATAAATAATTTTTTCATATGGCAATATTTGGTTCACCTGCAACTTCCACATACTGAGTTATTGGGTATTAGGAGCTTACCACCTCAATACTATGCAATTCCGGGCCAGAAGTTTCTTGCAAGAATGTTATTTGGTAATGGGTCCAATCTTCAGGAATTGGGCCCAATAAACATATCTCAGGGGAGTTTGTTACATCTTTCCAAAATGCCTGAATTGGGGTTTAGCTCCAACTCCTATGCCAAAAGTCTGCACCCAGGTATGAATGACTTTTAATTGGAAAGTACACTTTCTTTTTTGGAATAAGAGAGTTGAGTATTGTTCTAGTTTTTTAACCTGCTAATTAATGGATTGAGAATTGTTTATGTTTAATGAATATTCTTTTGGTAAACGGATGTAACAACCAAATCCTATCGATTCTCTCTCACACTTCAGGAAATCACAGAACTTCCAGATTATAATAAGATTTCTTTTAAAGAACATCGTCCTCTCCCTCCTGAGCGCATCGTCCCGGATACTTCCCCTGAGGCCCTGCAGCTCCTTATGTCCTTCCTGGTGTATCCGTCCAACCAGAGGATTCGAGCTGCCGAGGTGAGTTCATGTAGTACAGGCTTTATTATATCATACATTCTATGCCAGCATTCCAATAGTTAAATGGGATCCAAACAGATAAAAGGCTTCAATTACTTCAACTACTTACTAGTGCCCAGTGCATGATTAAACAGTTGGATGGTTTTGGGGACAAAGGAGTTGTGAAATCCGGCAGTTCTGCCTTGTAATTGCCAGTAGCGATCGCTAATGTTGCTCTGTTGCAGCATTATGGTTGGCGACAATGGGCGATACTTGTTTGTAGCAATTGCCTCAAATTTACGTAGGCATCTATCTTGCCATACAATATCAAACAGACTAAGTGGCTCCCCAAATGTGCTTTGGGCTCTTTTTATAATTTCAGCAAGTTTACTTTTGTCCCTTCCATTCATGAAGGATTTGATCTTCCTGAGGAAGTACACACGCGGCCATGCTTTTCTGTACACCATGTCACTGTAGGCCGTCCACCCGAGTTTGTCAATCAGTAAACCTAGGTACTTGTAGGAGCGGACTTGTAGAATTGCCCATTCTTTGATGTGGATAGGTGCTCAAAAAAGTTGAACCCAAAAAGTTGAATCTTCATCTCATCAGAGCAGAGAATCTTATTCCTCATAGTCCGGGTCCTTCATGTGTTTCGCACACTGTATGCAGCTTTCATGTGTCTTGCACTGAGGAGAAGCTTCCAGACTCTGCCATAAAGCCCCGACTGCTGGAGGCTGCAGTGATAGGAGACTCCAATCTCCCTACTGCAGCTCTGGAGCTCAGACACAGGGATCTTAGGGTTCTTCTTTGCCTCTCACCAAGGCTCTTCTCCCATGATTGCTTAGTTTGGCTGGACAGCCAGGCCGAAGAAGAGTTGCGGTCGTCCCAAACTTCTTCTATTTAAGGATTATGGAGGCCACTGTGCTCTAGGGAACCTTGGCCTTGTTACCTTGTTACCGTGACCAGATCTGTCCTTTGCCAAAATTCTGTCTCTGAGCTCCTTGGGCAGTTTCTTGGACCTCCTGATTCTCATTTGCTGTGAGCTCTTATATAGATAGGTTTGTGCCTTTCCTAATCAAGTTCAATCAGTCAAATTAAACACAGCGGGACTGCAATGAAGGAGTAGAACCATCTCAAGGAGGATCAGAAGGAAATGGACGGCATGTTACGTATAAGTGTCACAGCAAAAGGGCTGAATACTTATGACCATGTGATATTTCAGTTTTTCTTGTTTTATAAATTGAATGGTTTAAAAGAAAACTAAGAAAATGAAATATTTTTTTTTTAACCATTTAAATAATAGCATAGTAATCGTTATACCTCCAGACCACAATTCCTACCCACATAAACCCTCAGTGAGAAAATGAGTGTAGTGTAGAGCCGCAAAATGTAAAACTAATGCCAGTCATTGCGGGTGTAAAAATCCACAGTCTGGGTCTGGGGGCAGGTATGGTGACATTGAAGCTTATTATCTTACTTACTTATGGGGTGTGATGTCCTGCTGTGCCCATAATTCATGCTCAGATCCTCTTACATTCTCTTCCAGGCTCTTCTCCATCCATATTTCTTCCGGGAGCCCCTTCCTGCCCATCATTCGGAGTTACCTATTCCCCAAAGGGGTGGAAGAAGGAACCGGCAACTTCAGAGGGAGTTTCATACAGAAGAACCTGTATCCGACAGTGTGCTAGACCCTGGACTGTTGAGTGATTACCTCCATGGACTCTGACTGCAGTTAGGCCTTATATGACTTTACCCTAGATGGTAGACTCTACTCTACACATGTAAAAGTGCCCCCAGCACAGCCAGGAGGATTCATGGAGACTTTGGCTAGGTTGGGGATTGGTAGTGGGCTCCTAGACCTGTAAAACATTGGGAGAGACCCCCATATTTGTTGTGAGGTCATGAGTCACTGTACTGTCACTCCACACATTGTACCGGACTGCATTTTATAGTAAAACCTTTTATTTCTTTTTATGTTGTGGTATTCTTTAAATATACTTGTCTTGATTCGCTCTCTTCTCCCTTTCCATGCAGTTGAGGGTTAGTGAGTGGGATGGGGCAGGGATGGGCGCAGCACAGTGGGTTATCTGGGTGCCAGAGATAAGGATTGCTAGTCAGTCACTCTAGGCTCAGGGGTGTGTGGGGAGCTTAATGTCTCAGCACTTTGTGTGACAGGGACACGGGATGTACAACAGCGCTTAACTCTTACACTGCCAGAGAGCTATGTGCTGAGTTCATAACTTGCCCATTAACCAATAGCAGACACATGTTTATATATGACTCTGCAGACTCCGCAGCTACTGAAGAGAGAAAGCGGCTGACACAGAGGCAACCAGACTCCCCAAAGTGCAGACAGAGACGCTTATTACCGCCCCTGCCTTGATCGCTGTATACAGGTTTCTCAATATGTCCTTAATAGTTATAGGGGAAATCTGCAATCATATAATGAAAGTATTGTAACATCTCCGCTACAGATTGGCCTTATGGGAAGGACACAATGTATATAAAAAGTGCTAAATAAATACAAATAAAGGATTATTAAACAAATAACAGAACCACCAGCCGAAACTTGACTGATAAAACTAGATTTAAAACAAATACTGTAATGGAAAGATTAACACAAGTTAAAAAGTTTGTCGGTAGGTCATGACTGCTACCTTCTGAAAACTGCTCCCCTCCTGACCATAGGTAGTATGTGGTATTGCAACTAAACTCCATGCATGTTTATAGAGCTGGGCTACAATACCGGCACAAACCATGCCAAAGCAGACATGTTTTGCAACCTGGGATAATCCCTTTAATGCATATCATATTTAGTGCATATCATACTTTCTGCTTTTAAGAATTTTTTTTTTAAAACCTATTTTTCACTTGCTTTCCCTATTTAAAGAGAGTCCTGATAGCTTGTAAATCTCTTAGGGCTCCATGGACAAGTCCATGCTGAGAACTGTGACTAGTTCACATGTGCTACATGCAGATTTTCTCTTGGATTTTGGAGAAAACAAAAAACCTTTATTTTAGTGCAGAAAAAATCTGCAGTGAGTACATAAGATTTTGCAAAAAGCAATGAGAAAACAACAAGAAAACAATGAGAAAGTAGGGAAAGGGGCACCACATGTGTGAGATCTGCCACAGACTATTTGGTATGGCTAATATTGGGGGAGAGTTTTGCAGTTGCTTTCAGATGGGTGCTATCAGCGCGGTTGCACGTCTGGAGGTGCTCACACAGGATCACATGGAGTGAAGAGATGTTCCTCCGTTGTAGTAATGGTGCCGGCCACTAGTATGGTCCAAAATAGATCCTCTTTATAGCGGTATTAAAATTGCCAGTAAAACATGTTTTGAACGCACACCAGCTTCACACGGTTCGACTGTAACGGAGGAAGAACCTGGTGCGTGTTTTACTGCCAATTTAAATGTTTTCATAGGGCAATAAAAGTTTGTATTTTGGATGATACCAGTGACCGGCGCCTTTACTACAACGGACCTCTGCATCACAATAGACTTGTAACACACTTGTGCTATACTCCAGCATCCTAGTGATGTATTAAACAAGGAGTCTCTTGCATGTTGTCTACTTGTACATTTGGCTTGTTTATGGCCATATTTTAATTTACATATAACTCCCCTATGTCTTTCCAAACTCACTAGAGATCATTTTGGCAGAACACGGTGGTGCTAGTGGGCACTATGTAGTCCGTGATTTCAGAAGTGAATGACTGTAAGTCGCTGCTTTTGGCTAGAAGAACTGCTTGTAGTAGACCCAGTATATGATCGGCACATCTTACACACCAGGATATCACCCCTGCAATCCCTTCTTTGTCTGGGGATAAGCAGCTACCAGACACAGTTCATCTCCCATATTTTATTCTTCCTTCTTGCTCAGCTTAGCTGAGGGGACATGATCTTCTAACATTTTCCTCCCATATCTACATATGGGATCTTCTCTACGAACAACACAGTAAGTGCTGACCATGGTGCATACACACTAAAATGTGTTAAAGGGGCCCCCACTGTGTGACCCTGGGGCAGCTGCAGGTCTGTACACAGCTGGGGAAGGTTCGGCTGGGGAGAGCTCCATTAATCATATAATGATGGCATACAGTATCTGTGTTCTACTCCATAGCTCCATATTTGTTGAGGGAGTGGGAATGGGACAGGAGGCTGTACCTTTATAATTGCACTGGCAATGGGAATATGCAGATGAATGCCCCATCTCGCTGAACAGAGCTTATATTTCTATAACTTTCCGCATGGTGGTCGGGACATTGCTTACTGTCTTCACACCTCAGCCACACATTTCTGAAATGGGAATCCCCTTTAAAGTTAGATACTGCAGGTGTGTGACATAAGCAGAGGCAAGAAAACTCTAAAAAGCCCCTGGGTTCTGTCTAAGCCCATAAAATGCCCCATCACCTGCACCCATCACATGGCTTGCTATACACAGACTCTTATGCAGTCATATACACTGCACGGCTTTGTCGCTTACATAGACCCAGACAATCCTGAGCAAGTCTGGGTCTATGTAAGTTACATGTTCAGCCTTTTCTGGCGTATAGATCCCAGAAGTAAGCACACTGCAGTATAGGGACTTTTTGTCTGAAATCCCCTCTATGTATATATATCAAGAATCTATATGGCTGCCCCTCCTCCAGTGCCTTATATACTCATTTCCCCCACAACCTGTGCTCTATAGACCGACATAGACATGGCAGCCTGTATTCTGCTGATGGACCCACAGCTGTATATTAGGGATTGCTATACAGGCACTACTGTGGAGATAAAGCCCTGCAGTCTAGACATGTGTAATAACCATCTCTTCTACTAGTTTACAGATTATACCCGTCCATAATCACAAATTGTCGCTACCCTTAAATTCGGCAGCATATGTAGTAGTATTCACATATTCACATGCTTCAGTAACAAACCACACATGAATACACCAGTGGGTACGGACCCCTAGGACAGGGACACACACAGTGGAAGTGCCGGCAGATAATATCCAGCAGCCAGCATTGGAAGCTTACTAGATGGGATCTTTAATAATAATCATCTTTATTTATATAGAAGCATCAGATTCCATAGCGCTTTACAGATCCTGGGGAACATATACAAATAAAATAAGAATAATAACAGTCATGTAAAACTAAAGGAATGAGGGCCCTGCTCACAAGAGCTTACAGTCTATGAGGATCTATAGTGACTTCACATTAGTTATCCAATTCAAAGGCACTATACTGTAGTTAGCCTCTCTTCAAGCTGAACTGGTCGATAACAGAGAACAATAAACTGAAATTATTGCAAAATACTAATAGATCAATAAGGAAAGTTTTTCTACTCTCTTAACCCTGTCATGGGATAAACGCTCCATACATTACGCTTATGATACAAGGTCAGTGTCCTGTCCCCCTGAGTTTAGCATAGAGAAGGTTAATTGTGCTGCAGCAGTAGAGAGCTGCTGGGGCTGTCCTCTGTGGCTAGGCTGGTGGCTGGTCCCATCCCTCCCTGTTGGCTGCTCAGAGGTGATAAGATGCTATCTGATTCTTAAGAGACAAGTTTGGCACAGACTGACATCAGTTACACAGAGGAGGGAGTTGTGGTGATGAGAGGAGGGAGCAGCGGGTGAACAAGTCAACTCAGACACAGCTGGAAAATGGGGAGAGTGCAGAAAAATACGGAGCCCCTCGTGTGTCCCCCTGCTCTATCCCTGTATACCCATAGCACATTAATATTCCCATTACTATGGATCCTTAACTATTGCATTGCTACATTCCTGCGCACAGTCCTATCCAAATCCCTAAGTATAGAGACACCCAACGTAGTATTCATAATGGGCTACGTGACCATACGGGACCCAGCAACTCCTGAAATCAAACAAAACACACAAATTTGTTGGGGTCCAATTTATTTATTTATTTATTTACTTTTGTGCAAATGAACTACGGTATTTACATTTCAAATTAAAAAATTCTAACAAAATTTTTAATCATCCTTTCATAAATAATCCTAAACTTCTCAAACTGATAAATCCTACAACATGCTTGATTACATCCAGTATCCCCCTCCATGCTGCACTGAATACCGAAATTTAACCCCTTACAACTTTTTACCATTTATTCTGCTTTCAAGGTGTCACTTAACCCTTTAACGCCTGGTAGGCCCCATATCTATCTACGTGCGACGCGTCCTTATCATAATGATGAAATTTGGGGATATGCAGTGTAAAATCTTATAATATGATGGATCTATGTAAATTATACATTCTGTAAATCTTATGACCCTATATATTAATTAGGGGGGGGGGGTGCACAGAGTCCGGGCCTCCCCACCCCACCCTTAGACAGTGGCAATTTTCTCTAGTAAAGGCGGGGCAACGGGAGTGACCTCCTTGTGTCGAGGGACTAGTAAACTATAAGGGATAAGGGTGTCAGGGAGAGAAGAGGTGGACTCTCACTACTACTGGAGGGGAAATAGTATTGTTTAAAGGGGTCAAGGTGCACCCGGGGGGACTATTTCCCGAGCCTAGAGGGTCCCAACGAAGAGATTTGGGGTGAATTAATAGAAGAGGAATTTGAGGCGTCTTGTTTTCTACAAGAGGTGAGTTAACACAGAGATCTATACAAAAAAGAAAATTCTGGATATAATTTGTAGACACATAGCAGAGCTGATATAGTCCTGGGACTTTGTGAGCCCATCCTATGTACACTACAGACAATTCATAGCAATATCATCATGCACAGCGCCAAGTGATAAACTCCTGCTACATCTAATGTGTATGTATATATATGTATATATATATATATATATATATATATACACCATATTTTTCTTTTGTAGTTTACACTGGAAAAGTTCCGTAATAGTGTCACATAATGTGGTGCACAGCAATACATCTATTTTCACTTTACTCAAAATAATCTTATTGGCAAAGATACAGGCAGTCCCCGGGTTACATACAAGATAGGGTCCGGAGGTTTGTTCTTAAGTTGATTTTGTATGTAAGTCGAAACTGTATATTTTATAATTTAAGTTCTAGACAAATTTTTTTCTTTTGTCCCAGTGACAATTGGAGTTTCAAAATTTTCAAATAATTGCTGTAATTGGACCAAGGATTATCAATAAAGCTTCATTACAGACAACTTACAGCTGAGCATTGCAGTCTGGGGCTATAGTAAAGCCGCCAGAGAGCTTCACCAGAGGTCACAGTGGGCAGAGGGGTCCGTCTGTAACTATGGGTTGTCTGTAAGTCGGGTGTCCTTAAGTAGGGGACCGCCTGTAATAATAACAAAAAAAATACTCACATGTATGTGAAAAAATACTCACAAGTAGGTTGTAACTTTACAGATCATCACTTATCTAGTTTGTCACCTGTATATTACAAACCAAAGGCGAATTTGGTTGTTAATTGGCTAATTCATCTACTGATATTTCAAGAGATAAATGATTTGTAATCATTTTGCAAAGCAAAACAATTTGATTTCTTATTCTCATTTTTTTTATATTGTAATGTAATTATTAGTTAATAAAATATTATATTGTAATGTCATAAAGTCATATGTATATAGATACATATTTTACAATTACAAAAAATGACACTATTCTAACATAATATTCTTATTTTTATTTACATTTATGCCATGTTTTAATCTATGATTCTGCTTTTCATATTTCCAATGACAAATATTAATGAAAAAAAAATATATAAAAGTCTATAAACTTTTGTTGCTGATTTGAATGTGTGATTTTGCTGTGCTGTGTCTGGGCAGGATTATTGGTTCTGTTCTTTTATATAGACATTGGGGCTCATTTACGAAAGGTCCGCGGACCGCACTATCGTCCGATATTTTGTAACAGACTTTTTTTTTTTAAAAAAATTTACACTTTACAGATAGAAATAAACGAAAACAAATCATTAGTATTATTGCTTGAAAAATAAAGAATATTGGATGAGTGCTATCGCACTACACACTTCCATTTCTGTGATATACAGGCAGTTCCCAGGTTTAATACAAGATAGGGTCTGTAGGTTTGTTCTTAAGTTGAATTTGCATGTAAGTCGGAACTGTATATTTTATCATTGTAATCCCAGCCAGAACTTTTTTGGTCTCTGTGACAATTGTATTTTAAAAATGTTGGGTTGTCATAAGAATCAGGAATAACAATAAAGCTTAAATACAGACACATTTAACCCCTTAACGACTTGGCCTTTTATAGTTTTTTCACTTCCATTTTTCACTCCCCACCTTCAAAAATATATAACTTTTTTATTTTTCCACATAAAGAGCTCTGTTATGGCTTATTTTCTGCGTAACAAATTGCACTTCGTAGTGACGGTATTCAATATTCCATGGCGCGTACTGGGAAGCGGGAAAAAAATTCCAAATGCAGTGAAATTGGTGAAAAAACACATTTGCGACACTTTCTTGTGGGCTTGGATTTTACAGCTTTCACTGTGTGCCACAAATAACATGTCTAATTTATTATTTGGGTCGGTACGATTACGGGGATACCAAATTTGTTTAGGTTTTATAATGTTTTCATAATTTAAAAAAATTAAAACCTCCTGTTATTGCCGCCATCTTCTCTGGCGGCAATAACTTTTTCATACTTTGGTGTACGGAGCTGTGGTGGTGGTCCATTTTTTGCGACTATTTTGATGCGTTTTCATTGCTATCATTTTTAGGACTGTGCGACCTTTTGATCACTTTTTATAATTTTTTTATATTTTCCAAAATGGCAAAAAAAATGTCATTTTTTACTTTGGAACGCTATTTTCCGTTACGAGGTTAAACGCAGTGAAAAACCGTAATTATATTTTGATAGATCGGACATTTTCGGACGCTGGCGATACCTAATGTGTTTATGATTTTTACTGTTATTAATATTAATCATTGGTTCTAGGGAAAGGGGGGTGATTTGAATTTTTGGTTTTTTTATTATCATTTTTTTTTAAAACTTTTTTTTACTTTTACTTTTACTATTTTTCAGACTCCGCTAGGGTACTTTAACCCTAGGTTGTCTGATCGATCCTACCATATACTGCCATAACTGCAATATGGCAGTTATGGGGGGATTTTACTCCTCATTCATTACAATGTGCTGATAGCACATTGTAATGAATGGGTTAAAACGAGACTGCTTCGGGCCTTCGTGAGACCCGAAGCTGTCATGGCAACGGATCACCGCTCCCCGTGACATCATCGGGGAGCGGCGATCCGAGGCAAGATGGCGGCGGTAATGTTTACACTGTATTGGCATCATGTGGATGCTGATACAGATAAAAAGCATGTGGGTTAGCATCCCTCTTGCAGGCGATGCTG
Source organism: Engystomops pustulosus (assembly GCA_019512145.1). Classification (NCBI taxonomy): domain Eukaryota; kingdom Metazoa; phylum Chordata; class Amphibia; order Anura; family Leptodactylidae; genus Engystomops; species Engystomops pustulosus. The sequence continues at coordinate 251,334 of WNYA01000116.1, forward strand.
CTGCACCCCCCCCCCCCCCCCCCCCCCCCATGTTAGGAGCCCCTGATCAAGAGAGTACATAGTTTGCTATGCATATAAACTGCAGGTGCCACTCCCCCCCCCCCCCCCCAAAAAAAAAAAAAGAAAAGAAAAGGACTTCACTGGGGTGAGGGTTGAACACTGTGGCTGTAGTGTCACCCGCATCATCTGTAGATATAGCAGAGCCGATCTCTCTGTTGCTCTTAAATGGAATTAAAACAGGTTTTTAATAATGGAGTATGACAAGGATATGGTACTAAAGTTCACTCGATGGGACATGCTTTGGGTAATAAGAAGTTACATGCCACTCCCATAGTACACCAATAATGTCATACAAGTCCTGAATTACACCCAAAGTAATTTTTGCCAGTGTTGCCCGTTTGTTCAGCATCTGCACAAACCTTACTGGGAGCTGTCTTTATATTAGGAACTGATATAATAATGTAAAAGTAATAAAATTATCACAGATTGTGGGGGAAATAGACAGAATAAGTAATGGCATGTATCATGTGGCTGTACTATGTGTTTTTAGCTTATTATAATAATTTTAATGTCTTTTCCTAACCATGAAAAATGCAGATTATCAGCTTTACTGTATATACTCAAGTATACACCAACCCGAGGGGCCTAATTTTGCCACCAAAAACTGGGAAAACCTATTGACTCGGGTATAAGCCTAGGGAGGCAAATGCATTGGTCACAGCCCCAGTATATGGCCAAGCCCCCTGTAGTATACAGCCAGCCCAGCCTGCCCCCAGTAGTATACAGCCAGCCTAGCCTGCCCCCTGTAGTATACAGCCTGCCCAGCCTGCCCCCTGTAGTATACAGCCAGCCTAGCCTGCCCCCTGTAGTATACAGCCAGCCCAGCCTGCCCCCTGTAGTATACAGCCAGCCCAGCCTGCCCCCTGTAGTACACAGCCAGCCTAGCCTGCCCCCTGTAGTATACAGCCAGCCTAGCCTGCCCCCTGTAGTATACAGCCAGCCCAGCCTTCCCCCTGTAGTATACAGCCAGCCCAGCCTTCCCCCTGTAGTATATGGCCAGCCAGCCCTCTGTAGTATGTAGCCAACCCCTGTAGTATATAGCATCCAGCCCCCTGTAGTATATAGCCAGCCCCCTGTAGTATATAGCCTTCCCCCTGTAGTATATAGCCAGCCACCCCCCTGTAGTATATAGCCTTCCAGCCCCTTGTAGTATATAGCCAGCCCCCTGTAGTATATAGAAAAAAAACAACTCACCATTCTGACGCCCCAGGAAGCTCCTCTTCTATCTTCGTCTGCGCCGACTCTAGTTCAGCGACAGGTTTGTGCCCAGGGACCAGTCGGTGCACAAACGAGGATGTCAGCTGTGGCTGATATCCTAAATTCTGTGCTGGCCAGGCCGTGTGCGCTGACCAGGAGCCGGCGCACATGAAGAAAGAAGAGGAGCTTCCTGGGGCGTCAGAATGGTGAGTACTCAGTTTATTTTTTTTCTATACCCAAGTATAAGCTGAGTGAAGAATTTTCAGCACAAAAATTGTGCTGAAAAACTGGCTTATACTCGAGTATATACAGTAATTAATTAAATATGTAAATAAAAATGACCACTAGGAATCACTCCAGATGTTAAGTGAACCCAACTGGGGGTCGCTGTAAGAATCTATATTTCACTATAACTCACACTCATCCCGGACTGTAATTTAGTTATAATTTAGCTTCTATTTACTTCCCGTTACACATTTCTAGAGCAGTGACACAGCTCAAAGAAACTATTAACAAAAATTACAATGTATTTGCTGAGAGCTTCGAATATTGGGGAAGGGTTGTATTCTCCTCTGGGGCCCAGTCTATATGTCTGGTGACATGATCCATTTCATCATGATACTAATCACTGTCACTACTTTATAACCTGACATGCAGCCCCCTGTAATACCAGGACCTTTATACACTTGTGGAGGGGAAACTTTCTACCTCTGCGGGCGCGGTCCCACGTTGCGTTTGCAAACGCAGACGCAGACCAAACCGCGCCCACCGGGCGGTCCGCGGTCCAATCGCATCGGCGTTTTCAATAGAAACATAGAGAAACACCGATGCGATTGGACCGCGGACCGCCCGGTGGGCGCGGTTTGGTCTGCGTCTGCGTTTGCAAACGCAACGTGGGACCGCGCCCTGCAGCTTGTTAGATATGGCTGCCGAAAGATAATTAATACCTGCTAATTCATATCCAGGGTCTGGGTCACAGGCCCATAATAATCCATATAGAGAGGCTTCCGGAAGTGGATCTGACTAATGAGGCTCACAGTTTGGGGACTTTAATTTACTTATTAGCAGGACTGATTCCAATTTTTATTTATGACCCCCCCCCCCTTCCCCCCCTCTGTGTATACCCCAATAGGTGAGAACCTTGTGATGGACATTTTTAGTTTCCCGTCTTATGAGTGATTTGTGTTTATTTTGGATTCCTTAGAATTCTGAGGTTTGTCAAGATGATTCTTTCTTACTTCCTTTTTGACCTGGTGCTTATTGTATGTGAAATTTCTTTCTAACAACTGTGACTTCACAATCTTGACTATCAGAGAAGTCCACCGTACTCTCATACACAACAGTTGGTTGTGTTTCTGACTTCCATACAGAAACATAATGTCCCATGTTTAAGGCCTCATGCACACGTCCATGTAGTTTGGCCGCTCACGGCCCCATTGATTTCAATTGGGCTTGTTCATGGAGCGGTGCGTGCACTGTGAATCACTGCCGACTCCCCGCACTACAAAAGACAGCGCAGCTCCTATTCCTGCCCATTTTCGTGCCTTAAAGTAATTTCCTATGGTATTGGCTGGCTGAGCAACGCTTAAAGGAGTTGTCCACTTTCAGCTAATAATTGATATTGTTTATATAATAAAAAGTTACAATTTTCCAATATACTTTCTGTATCAATTCCTTTCAGTTCTCTGGATCTCTGCTTGCTGTCATTCTATAGAAAAGCTTCTACGTTTACTTCCAGCGGATAGAAATCAAGTTGTATCACACGGCTCTGATTACTTTCTGTGCACCTGCCTGTCCATCACTAGACCATGGACTGATTTCAACGTAGAAGCTTTCTATAACAGGACAGCAAGCAGAGATCTAGAAAATTATGAAGATTTGATACATAAAGTATATTGGAAAATTGTATAACTTTTCACCACACAAACAATATCAATTATTTGCTGAAAGTGGACAACCCCTTTAACTGCCAATGTCAGATGGGCCGCAATCAATGCCACGCAGCTGCCTGCAGCCCGCAAAGTGCACACAGTCATGTGCATGAGGCCTCAGTCTCATGTCAGACTTAAAGTGAGAACAACACGGCAGCTTTCTTTAAAAAAAACAGCGCCACACCTGACCATGGTTTGTACTGGTATTGCTGCACAGTTGTATAAACATAAATGGAACAAAGCTGCAAAACCAAGGACTACCTATGAGGTGTAGACTTGTTTTTGGAAGAAAGCAGCCATGTTTCACCCATTATGGTCAGCCCCATATATTGAAAAAAATGAGAAAGGCCGGCCCCACAACAGGGCGCTTTGTCTGCACTTGCAAACGCAAACAAAGTCCGCCCACCGGGCGGGCTCGGCCCGATCGCATCGGCGTTTCTATGGAAACGCCTGCGATCGGGAACGAGCCGCCGGTGTTTTGCGTTAATTTAACGCGAAACACCGGCGGCTCGTTCCCGATCGCAGGCGTTTCCATAGAAACGCCGATGCGATAGGCCGAGGCCGCGCCCCCGCGTGGGCGCGACTTGCTGCGTTGCAGCGCAGACAAAGCGCCCTGTGTGGCGCCGGCCAAGGGTGAAGACACACATGGCGTTTTTGGCCCGTTTTTACTATGTGCGTTTTCAGATCGTTAAAAACGCATGCGTTTTTTTGCCGTTTTTCTGAAATTGCGCGATGAAAAAAGGCCAAAAACGCATGCGTTTTTTAACGATCTGAAAACGCACTTAGTAAAAAAACGGCTCAAAAACGCCATGTGTGTCTTCATCCAAAGGGAGGAATAAAAAAACAGGAGACTCCCAGTTCAACCAGATCTCAAATATTTTATCAACAAGGGCCAGACCGTAACGAAAAAGGGATCTAAACGAGACAATCTTAGGGCTCATTCACACGCGGTATGCCCGCCGTGTGCTGGAGAGGAGGTGGCTCTATTTTTTTGCGGTGTGCGGCCCGGATCGGTGTCACACATGTGTGGCACAGTATCCCCTCCGTGCTGCTATTGCCATCTATGGGGACGTACATGCTGCCGCATACACGTCCCCGCAGACGGCCATGTGAATTTACCCCTATATGGACCAACCCACACATTTTTGTTTACCTACAAGTTTCTAACTTCTTGTCAATTTATTGAACGCCTCCTTTATTGCTTATTCCATGTTAAAATGTTGCCGTTTTTATGTAACAGGGATATACACGTAAATAGACAACTTTACTGGTGAATATTTCATGATAAATAATCCATCCAAGGATCCGTTTTTTAATGGACTGCTTAAAAACGGCATGCGTTAACAATGTGTTTACGGTTGCGTTTTGTAAACACACCTGTTAACAGCTGTTTAATTAGGTAAATCACTCTTCAGCTATTCCAATGCGTTTTTAAACGCATGTGGTAAATGCAACGTGTGACCGCACCCTGAAGGTGCGGTCACACGCTGCATATTGAAATGCATTACAGCAGCTGTCGAGAGGTGATTTGCCTAATTACATTACTGTTAACATTTCAGTTTACAAAACACATCGCAAACATGATGTCAATACATACGTTAACTTGGCGTTAACATGTGCATTTTGTTAACACATGCGTTAACAAAATGCACATGCTAACACATACATATATGGCGTTAATGTATGTGTTAACATGTGCATACATGTTAACAGTAATGTCAACGCAATGAAAACGCAATGTGTGACCACACCCTTTGTGAGGTAAAGAATTTGAATCATAGTTTTATAAATAATACTAAACTTCTCGAACCGATAAATCCTACAACATCTAGTATTCCCTCTATGTTGTACTGAACACCAGAAATTAACCCTTTACAACTCTCTACTATTTATTCTGCTGGTAAGACGTCACTTAACCCTTTACTACCTGTAGGCCCCATATAGTTATATAGTTACATTGTTTATACGGTTGCAAAAAAGACACTTGTCCATCAATTTCAACCAAGGAAGGGATTGGAGGATGGGATTTAGGGGAAACCATTCTATATAACATAACCATCAATGTTATGTAAAAAGTCATCCCTTTTTGAAGCTCTCCGCTGTCCCTGCTGTGACCAGCACCTGAGGCAGGCTATTCCACAGATTGACAGTTCTCTGTTGCCCCGTCTCCTTTGGTGATTAAATCTAGTTTTCTCCAGACGGAGACACCGCCCTCTTGTCTTTTGATTTGATTTAAAGGACATCTCCCACCAGAATGAAGGATTATAAACCAAGCACACTGACATACTAGTGTGCACCCCCTCTGGCAGGATCCGCTCTTCTTTGAGCGTAAAAAAATATGCAAATGAGCCTGAGGGGCTCCAGGCTCCATTAACAGCTATGGAACCTTGAGCCCCTCAGGCTCATTTGCATAATTTGAAAAGCTTTTTAAAAAAAAAAAAAAAACTCAGGGCATATAAAACTAAAAGAAGAGAAGATCCTGCCAGAGGCTGCACACACCAGCATGTCCGTGCTTGGTTTACAATGCTTCATCCTGGTGGTAGATGTCCCTTAACCTAGAACAACTTACCACCATATTTTTTGTATGGACCATTCATATATTTATATAAATTAATCATGTCCCCTCGTAGTCGTCTCTTTTCCAGACTAAATAAATCTAGTTGTTTTAATCTTTCCTCATAACCAGGACCCTCCATACCCCTTATCATATTTGTGGCTCTACGTTGAACCCTCTCCAGCTCCAGGGCCTCCTTTTTATGGACCGGTGCCCAGAACTGGACAGCATATTCCAGGTGAGGCCGAACCAGTGCCTTGTATAGTGGTAATATTACATCCCTATCCCCAGAGTCCAGACCACTTTTGATATATGACAAGATCCTACTAGCTTTAGAGGCAGCTGATTGACATTGCATGCTGTTATTCACTTTATGATCTACTAGTCACCCAGGTCCTTCTCAACAAGGGACTCTCCCAGATTTACTCCCCCAAGGACATATGTTGCCTGTGTATTATAAGCCCCCAGGTGCATAACCTTACATTTATCCACATTGAACCTCATTTGCCAAGTGGATGACCAAACATTCAGTTTGTCCAAGTCCCCATGCAGCCTATGAACATCCTCCATAGACTGTACAGGCGGTCCCCTACTTAAGAACACCGACTTACATACGACCCCTAGTTACAAGCAGTCCTCTGGATGCTGGTAAATTACTGTACTTTAGCCTTGGGCTACTATAAACAGCTATAACAGTTATCAAAGGCGTCTGCAGTTAAGTTTTATTGTTAATCCTGATTCTTATGACATTTTTAAAATCCAATTGTCACAAAGACCAAAAATATTTTGACAGGGGGTATAAAATATACAGTTCCGACTTACATACAAATTCAACTTAGGTTCTGTAGGCTTGTTATTATCTTGTACATAACCCAGGGACTGCCTGTATTACACTACACAGCTTGTACTACTCCCATCCTCCATACACTGTATTACACTACACAGCTTGTACTACTCCCATCCTCCATACACTGTATTACACTACACAGCTTGTACTACTCCCCCCATCCTCCATACATTGTATTACACTACACAGCTTGTACTACTCCCATCCTCCATACACTGTATTACACTACACGGCTGTACTACTCCTTACTAACTCCTCCATACACTGGTATTCAACACTAACAACAGCTTTGTACTACTCCCATCCTCCATACACTGTATTACACTACACAGCTGTCCGACTTTACTCCCATCCTCCATACCTGTATTACCACACACAGCTTGTAACACTCCCACACCTCCCCCCATCCCCTACTTGTATTACACTACACAGCTTGTACTATCCCATCCTCCATAACCTTATTACACTACACCATGTTGTTCCTACTCCCCCATCCTCATACATTGTATTACACTACACAGCTTGTACTACTCCCATCCTCCATACATTGTATTACACTACACAGCTTGTACTACCCCCATCCTCCATACACTGTATTACACTACACAGCTTGTACTACTCCCATCCTCCATAGACTGTATTATACACTACACCTTTTACTACTCCCATCCTCACAACCTGTATTACACTACAGGCTTGTACTACTCCACTACTACTCTTCCCATCCTCCATAACTGTATTACACTACACAGCTGTACTACTCCCATCCTCCATAGACTGTATTACACTACACAGCTTGTACTACTCCCATCCTCCTACACCTGTATTACAACACACAGTTGTACTACTACTCCCATCCTCCATAACTGTATTACACTACACCACATCTTGTACTACTCCCATCCTCCATACATTGTATACACTACAAGGGCTTTTCCTACTCACTCCTCCTCCATAGACTATATTCACTACACATGTGTACTACACTCCATCCTCCATACTGTATTACACTACACAGCTTGTACTACCCCCACTCCTCCTAACACTTATTACACACACGCTTTACTACTCCCATCCTCCATAGACTGTATTACACTACACGCTTGTTACTACACTCCCATCCTCCATACAACCCTGTAATTAACACTACACAGCTGGTACTACTCCCATCCTCCATACACTGTATTACACTCACACAGCTTGTACTACGTCCCATCCTCCATAGGCTGTATACCACACAGCGTTGTACTACTCCCATCCTCCATAGACTATATTACACATACACATTTGTACTACTCCCATCCTCCATACTGTATTACACTACACACTTGTACTACTCCCCCCCTCCTCCATAGACTGTATTAGACACCAGCTTATACACTCCCATCCTCCATAGACTGTATTCACTACACAACGGCTTGTACTACTCCCATCCTCCATAGCTGTATTACACTACACAGCTTGACTACTCCCATCCTCCATAGACTATACTTACACTCACTACACAGCTTGTACTACTTCCCTCCTCCTCCATAACTGTATTACACTACACAGCTTGTACTACTCCCCATCCTCCATACACTGTATTACACTACACGCTTTACTACTCCCATCCTCCATAGACCTGTATACCACATCGCTTGTACTACTCCCATCCTCCATACATTGTATTACCTACAACACGGCTTGTACTACTCCCATCCCCTCCATACATGTATTAACTACACAGCTTGTACTATCTCTCTCCCCCTCTCCATACATTGTATTACACTACAACAGCTTTTACTACTCCCATCCTCCATACATGTATTACACTACAACAAGCTTGTACTACTCCCATCCTCCATACACTCGTATTACACTACACAGCTTGTACTACTCCCATCCTCCATACACGTATTACACTACACAGCTTGTACTACTCTCCCATCCTCCATAGGCTGTATTACACAACACAGCTTGTACTACTTACTCCCCCCATCCTCCATACATTGTATCACTACATACACACTTGTACTACTCCCTCCTCCATAGACTATATTACACTACACTTTTGTTCTACTCCCATCCTCCATACACTGTATTCACACAACAGCTTTTGCTACTCCCCCATCCTCCATACATTGTATTACACTACACACGTTGTACTACCCCCCATCCCCTACACTGTATTACACTACCACTTTGTACTACTCCCATCCTCCATAACTGTATTACAACTACACGGCTTGTACTACTCCCATCCTCCATACAGTGTATGACACACACGGGCTGGTACTACTCTCCTATCATCCTCAGACTGTATTACACTACAACAGCTGACTACTCCCATCCTCCATAGACTGTATTAACTACACATGAACTTGTACTACTCCATCCTCCTACACTGTATTACACTACACAGATTGTACTACTACTACTTACTCCCATCCTCCATAACCTGTATTACACTACAACACGGCTTTACTACTTCCCACCCCTCCTCCATACTTGTATGCACTACAGGGCTTGTACTACTACTCCCATCCTCCATAGACTATTACACTACTACAACTTTTGTACTACTCCCATCCCCATACACTGTATTACACTCACAGCTTGGTACTACTCCCCCCATCCTCCATACACTGTATTACACTAACACAGCTTATACTACTTCTCCCCATCCTCCTATACTGTATTACCACACGCTGTACTACTTCCTCCCATCCTCCATACACTGTTTACAACTACACAGCTTGTACTACTCCCATCCTCCTACAGTTATTACACTACACAGCTTGTACTACTCCCATCCTCCATAGGCTGTATTACACAACACATCTTGTACTACTCCCACTCCCCATAGACTATATTACACTACACATTTTTGTACTCTCCCATCCTCCATACACTGTATTTACACTACACAGCTACGACTACTTACTACTCCCCCCATCCTCCATGACTGTATTACACAACACAGCTTATACTAATCCCATCCTCCATAACTGTATTACACTACACGGCTTGTACTACTCCCTCCTCCATAGACTGTATTAACACTACACAGCTTGTACTAACTTCCCATCCTCCATAGACATATTACACTACCCACTTGTACTACTCCATCCTCCAACAACTGTATTACACTACCAGCTTTACTACTACTCCCCATCCTCCATAGGCCGGTATTACACTACACGCTTTGTACTACTCCACCTCCATGCTGTTTACACACACGGCTTGTACTACTCACCCCATCCTCCATACATGTATTAACACATACACGGCTTTACTACTCCCTCCTCCATACCTATTACACTAAACACACTTGTACTACTCCCATCCTCCATCACTGTATTACACTACACAGCTTGTAACTACTCCCATCCTCATACACTGTATTACACTAACACACTCTGTACTACTCCCATCCTCCATACACTGTATTACACTACACAGCTTGTACACTCCCACCCATCCTCCATAGCTATATTACACTACACAGCTTGTACTACTACTCCATCCTCCATAGACTATATTACACTACAACGCTTGTACATACTCCCATCCTCCATACACTGTATTACACTACACAGCTTGTACTACTCTCCTCCCATCCTCCATAACTTTTACACACTACAGCTTGTACTACACCACTCATCCTCCAACTGTATTACACTACACAGCTTGTACTACTCCCCATCCTCCATAGCACTGTATTACACTACACAGCTTGTACTACTACTCCCATCCTCCATACAACAGTATTACACTAAACGGCTTGTTACTCCCCATCCTCTACACTGTATTACACATACACAACTGTACACCCCCCATCCTCCATGACTGTATAACACTACAACACTTGTACTAAACCCCACTCCTCCATTTACTGTATTACACTACACAGCTTTACTACTCCTCCCATCCTCCATAGACTATATTACACTACACAGCTTGTACTACCCCCCCATCCTCCATACTTGTATTCAACTACACAGCTCGTACTACCCCCATCCTCCATACACTGTATTACACTACACCGCTTGTACTACTCTCCTCCCTCCTCCAGACTATATTACACTACACAGCTTGTTTACCCCCACCCTCTCCACATCCTCATAACTATATTACCTAAACGGCTTGTACTACTCCCCATCACCATAGACTGTATTACACTACACGCTGTACTACTACTACTCCATCCATCCCCATACACTGTATTACACTACACAGCTTGTACACTACTCCCATCCTCCATACATTGTATTACACTACACACTTGTACTACTCCCCATCCTCCATTTATACTGTTTACACTACACGTTGTACTACTCCCATCCTCCATACACTGTATTACACTACACAGCTTGTACTACTCCCCCCATCCTCCATACATTGCATTACACTACACGGCTTGTACTACTCCCATCATCCATAGACTGTATTACACTACACAGCTTGTACTACTTCCCACCATCCTCCATAGACTGTATTACACTACACGGCTTGTACTACTCCCATCCTCCATACATTGTATTACACACACGCTTGTACTACTCCCATCCTCCATACATTGTATTACACTACACAGCTTGTACTACCCCCATCCTCCATACACTGTATTACACTACACAGCTTGTACTACCCCCATCCTCCATAGGCTGTATTACACTACACAGCTTGTACTACTCCCATCCTCCATACACTGTATTACACTAAACGGCTTGTACTACTCCCATCCTCCATACACTGTATTACACTACACCTTGTACTACCCCCATCCTCCATAGACTGTATTACACTACACAGCTTGTACTACCCCCAATCCTCCATAGACTGTATTACACTACACAGCTTGTACTACCATACCCCCTCCTCCTTACTGTATTACAACTACACGACTTGTACTACTCCCATCATCCATATACTGTATTACACTACACAGGCTTGTACTCCCCATCCTCCATAGACTGTATTACACTACACAGCTTGTACTACCCCCCTCCTCCATAGACTGTATTACACTACACAGCTTGTACTACCCCCCCATCCTCCATAGACTGTATTACACTACACAGCTTGTACTACCCCCATCCTCCATTTACTGTATTCCCCTACACAGTTGTACTACTCCCATCATCCATATACTGTATTACACACTACACAGCTTGTACTACTCCCATCCTCCATACCTTATTACACTACACAGCTTGTACTACCCCCATCCTCCATACACTGTATTACCTACACAGCTTGTACTACTCCCATCCTCCATAGACTGTATTACACTACACACAGCTTTATACTCACTCCCATCCTCCATAACTGTATTACACTACACAGCTTGTATACTCCCATCCTCCATACCCTGTATTACCCACCCAGCTTGTACTACTCCCATCCTCCATACACTGTATTACACTACACAGCTTGTACTACCCCCATCCTCCATAGACTGTATTACACTACACAGCTTGTACTACCCCCATCATCCATATACTGTATTACACTACACAGCTTGTACTACTCCCCCCCATCCTCCATACATTGTATAACCTACCACAGCTTGTACTAATCCCATCCTCCATACACTGTATTACACTACACAGCTGGTCTACTCCCCCCATCCTCCATACATTGTATTACACTACAACCTTGTACTACTCCCTCTCCATACACTGTATTACACTACACAGCTTGTACACTACCCACCATCCTCCATACTGTATTACACTACACAGCTGTACTACTCCCCATCCTCCATACATTGTATTACACTACACAGCTTGTACTTACTCCCATCCTCCATACACTGTATTACACACACAGCCTTGTACTACTCCCCCATCCCCATACACTGTATACACTACACAATGCTTGTACTACTCACTCCCCATCCTCCATAGACTGTATACACTACCCAGCTTGTACTACTCCCATCCTCCATTACTGTATTACACTACACACTTTTACCTTACTTCCCATCCTCCATACACAGTATACACTACACAGCTTGTCATACCTCCCCCATCATCCATATACTGTATTACACTACACAGCTTGTACTACCCCCATCATCCATATACTGTATTACACTACACAGCTTGTACTACCCCCCATCCTCCATTTACTGTATTACACTACACAGCTTGTACTACTCCCATCATCCATACACTGTATTACACTACACAGCTTGTACTACCCCCCATCCCCATAGACTATATTAACACTACACAAGCTTTTACTACTCCACTCCCCCATCCTCCATATACTGTATTACACTACACCTTGCACTACTCCCCATCCTCCATAGACTATATTACACTACACATTTACTACTCCCCCCATCCTCCATATACTGTATTACACTACACAGCTTGCACTACTCCCATCCTCCATAGACTATATTACACTACACATTTTGTACTACTACTACCACCCATCCTCCAATACTGTATTACACTACACAGCTTGTACTACTCCCCCCATCCTCCATACATTGTATTACACTACACGGCTTGTACTACTACTCCCATCCTCCATACACTGTATTACACTACACAGCTTGTACTACTACTCCCATCCTCCATACTGTATTACACTACACACTTGTACTACCCCCATCCTCCATACATTGTATACACTACACAGGCTTGTACTACTCTCCCATCCTCCATACACTGTATTACACTACACAGCTTGTACTACTCCCCCCCTCCTCCTACATTATTACACACACGGCTTGTACTACTCCCATCATCCATAACTGTATTACACTACCACCTTGTTACACTCACTCCCATCCTCCATACACTGTATTACACACTACACAGCTTGTACTACTCCCCCACATCCTCCATACATTGTATTAACACTACACGGCTTGTACTACTCCCATCATCCATAGGCTGTATTACACTACACAGCTTGTACTACTCCCATCCTCCATACACTGTATTACACTACACAGCTTGTACTACTCCCATCCTCCATAACTGTATTACACTACACAGCTTGTACTACCCCCATCCTCCATAGACTGTATTACACTACACAGCTTGTACTACTCCCCCCATCCTCCATAGACTGTATTACACTACACAGCTTGTACTACCCATCCATCCTTTACTGTATTACCTACCGCTTGTTACTACTCCCATCATCCATATACTGTTTACACTACACAGCTTGTACTCTCCCATCCTCCATAGACTGTATTACACTACACAGTTGTACTACCCCCATCCTCCATAGACTGATTACACTACACACACAGCTTGTACTACTCCCATCATCCATAGACTGTATTACACTACACAGCTTGTACTAACCCCCATCCTCCATAGACTGTATACCACTACACAGCTTGTACTACTCCCATCATCCATAGACTGTAATTACAACACTACACAGCTTGTACTACCCCCATCCTCCATAGCCTGTATTACACTACACAGCTTTTACTACATCCCCTAGACTGATTACCTACACGGCTTGTACTACTCACCCCATCCTACACTGTATTACACTACACAGCGTGTACTACTACTCCACTACCTCCATACACTGTATTCACTACAACGCTTGTACTACTCCCATCCTCCATACACTGTATTACACTACACGCTTGTACTACCCAATCCCATCCTCCTCACTGTTTACACTACACAGCTTGTACTACTTCCCATCATCCATTACTGTATTACACTACAACGGCTTGTACTACCCCCATCCTCCATATACTGTATTACACTACACAGCTTGCACTACTCCCATCCTCCATAGACTATATTACACTACACAGCTTATACGACTACCCCCATCTTCCATAGACTGTATTTTACTACACAGCTCGGTGCTATTAATTCCTACCTATATCATTAATAAATATTGTGAGACACTGAAGGGGTTAACTGTGAATGGGCGGTATGTTTCCCCTAGGTTTTCCTACTATGCAAGGCCTAAGAGTGAAGACACACATGGCGTTTTCGGGCCGCATGCGTTTTTGACAGGTTTGAGCAATTATCTTAATTCAAACTGGTCAAAAACGCATGCGATCTGAAAACGCACTAACTAAAAACGGCCCATGTGTGTCATCACCCTTAGGGCGCGTTCACACGTCGCTTTCGTTCGCTTTCATAACGCGACGCTACGCACAGGGGGCGGATTTGGGGCGATCGCATATGCGTTTCCAGGAAACGCATGCTCGGGTTATCAATCGCATGCGTTTCCCGGAAACGCATATGCGATCGGCCCGACCCCGCCCACTGTGCGCTAGCGTCGCGTTATGAACGCGACGAAACGCAACGTTGTGAACGCGCCCTTATGTGAGGTTGTGTTTCCACACCTTGGACACAGGTTGTGGGAGCAGCCTAATCAGCCTGCATAAAAAAAAGCCGCTGAGCAGAGCTGAGAGTGTTGTCTCTCTGAAAGGAGGCTGGAGAGCACACAGCCCTGACCTCTGTGCCTGGAGCAGCGACTTATTTTATGTACTAGTGGTGAGTTAGAGAAACTCTGTATAGTTAGCACCCTGACGGGTAGGATTTTGTTTGTTTAATGCCTGAATGTAAAGGCTGTTTTGTTTTGCTGCTGCAATAAACGCAGGCGAGACCTGTTTTGGACTGTACCTTGGTGTCACTGTCTTGAACTGCATCCCAGCACCCCGCTACCTCAGACTCTACTGGGCCAAATCTCCCACAATATATTAAATAGTAGTGGGCCAAGCACAGAACCCTGAGGTCCAGCACTTATACCTGGTGACCATTCTGAGTAGGAATCATTGACCACAATTCTCTGGATCCTTCAGCCAGTTTTCAATCCAATTTCAAATGATTTGTGCCATACAGGGACACAATATCCACAGCTGCTCCTCCATACAGGCATTTGCTCACCTCCTCATAGAAGCAGATAAGGTTAGTCTGACAACTTCTATTCTTAGTAACCCCTCGCTGGCTGTCACTTATTATACCATGTGATGTCACATCCTCCTGTGTGTAGTCTCTTACTAACCCTTCCAATATTTTCCCCACAATTGAAGTTACCGTATAACTGCCCGCAGTATATAGCCAGCAGGCCCCTTGTATATAGCCAGTGCCTGCCCCCCAGTATATAGCCAGTGCAGAATAGTGAGTGCAGCTCTGGAGTATGCTACAGGATGTAACTCAGGATCAGTACAGGATAAGTAATGTCATGTATGTACACAGTGGGGGTCATTTATTAAGGGCCCGATTCGCGTTTTCCCGACGTGTTACCCGAATAT
Organism: Engystomops pustulosus; assembly: GCA_019512145.1. NCBI lineage: Eukaryota > Metazoa > Chordata > Amphibia > Anura > Leptodactylidae > Engystomops > Engystomops pustulosus. The sequence goes on from WNYA01000116.1 coordinate 267,170, forward strand.
TTCCGATTTGCGCCGCTTGTACATGAATTGCCCCGGGTTTTTGGCGCACGCGATCGGATTGTGGCGCATCGGGGCCGGTATGCGCGCGACAGAAATCGGGGGGCGTGGCCGAACGAAAACCCGACGTATTCGGAAAAACCGCCGCATTTAAAAACCGAAATGTGTCGCATAAGGACCGCTTACCTTCACCTGGTCCAGCTCGGTGCATTCCGGCGCGATGAGTTTACTTTCAGCGCAGCAGCGCCACCTGGTGGACGGCGGAAGAACTACCTTATTAAATCCCGGCCGGACCCGAATCCAGAGCGGAGAAGCCGCCGCTGGAACGCGAATGGACCGGGTAAGTAAATTTGCCCCAGTGACTGCACCAGCAGCAGAATAGTGAGTGCAGCTCTGGAGTATAATACAGGATGTAACTCAGGATCAGTACAGGATAAGTAATGTCATGTATGTACACAGTGACACCCCCAGCAGAATAGTGAGTGCAGCTCTGGAGAATAATACAGGATGTAACTCAGGATCAGTACAGGATAAGTAATGTCATGTATGCAGAATAGTAAGTGCAGCTCATAAAAGCTGTACCAGGTGTTTTTAGTGTATTATAATAATTTTTCATGTTTTTTCCTAACCACGTACGATGCAGATTTTCAGACTGAATTAAATAAATACGTAAACAAAAAGGACCACTAGGAATCACTCCAGGTGGGTTGTATTCTCCTTCGGGGCCCAGTCTATATAGCTAGTCATGTGTTGGTGACATGACGCGTTTCATATGACATGCAGCCCCCTGTAATACCAGGACCTTTATACACTAGTGGAGGGGAAACTTTCTACCTCTGCAGCTTGTTAGATATGGCTGCCGAAAGATAATTAATACCTGCTAATTCATATCCAGGGTCTGGGTCACAGGCCCATAATAATCCATATAGAGAGGCTTCCGGAAGTGGATCTGACTAATGAGGCTCACAGTTTGGGGACTTTAATTTACTTATTAGCAGGACTGATTCCAATTTTTATTTATGACCCCCCCCCCCTTGCCCCCTCTGTGTATACCCCAGTAGGTGAGTAACTTCTGATGGACATTTTTATTTTCCCGTCTTATGTAATGTAACCCATTCACTGAGTGATTTGTGTTTATTTTAGATTCCTTAGAATTCTGAGGTTTGTCAAGATGATTGTTTCTTACTTCCTTTTTGACCTGGTGCTTACTGTATGTGTAATTTCTTTCTAACAACGGCTTCACAATCACATAGACCTAAAGGGGTTTTCAGGAGGAAAAACAACATGGCTGCTTTCTTCAAAAAACAGAGTCACACCTGACCATGGTTTGTACAGCTATAGAGATGCAGGGAGCTAAGCTGCAAAATCAGGGACTACCCATGAGGTGCGAACATGTTTTTGGAAGAAAGCAGCCATTTTTTTCAACCTCCAGACGTTAAACCAGATCTCAAATATTTTATCAACCTGGGTAGGTCTATGACCAAAAAGGGATCCAAGCAAGACAATCGTACATGAAGGAACCCCCACATTTTTCTATCCCTACAAGTTTCTAACTTCTCGTTACACTTCCTTCACTGCTTATTTCAAATGTTTGTGTTTTTTACAACGACAAGTGAGATTGTCACTCAGGTATGTACCGGTATGTAAGAGGTATATACATTAATATATTGTGGATATGTCATTGAGCAGGATATTTCATGCTCAAGACCAAAGCGTGCACATAAGTCTTCCCTGTTATAGAGGGTACAGTCTGAGGTGGCAAGGGTGAGTTTATAACCCTTCTGTGATGTAGGAATGGCTTTGTACTGCCACTTTTTATACTCCTCTCTCAATATCCACATGATTAATATGCACAGTGCACAACTCGGTGCATAGTTCATATTAAAATAGGCCTGTGTAAAGAATAGTAGTGCACCAGAGAATGTCAGCTGGTGCACATCTATTCTGTGTATAGTTGATGGTTGTAGTCTGGAGGTACGGTATGTGTTTCGGTTCTAGATTGTACGGGAGGCCTCTCAGAGCAAATGTAAATCAACGAGTGAGTTTTCAAGTAGAGCATATGACAATGCTGGATTATATGCTATTCAGAGAGCTAAATGACAACCACATGCAGCCCCATAGTGACTGCTAACAGAGGTTCATTGGGTAGTAGGGTGCTTGTCACTGAGGCGCACACTGGTAATGGAAGGAATTCGGTATAATCTTCATAAGAAACTTTTTATTCATGTCTTAATAACACAACGCGTTTCGGAATCTCACTAGATTCCTTTTTCAAGTAGGAAGAGACTGAAACTCGGGCGTCTCCTGCTTTCCAGAGCTGTCAGACACCCGAACTTTCAGTCTCTTCCCACTTGAAAAAGGAATCTGGTGAGATTCTGAAACGCGTTGTGTTATTAAGACATCAATAAAAAGTTTCTTATGAAGATTATACCAAATTCCTTCCATTACCCGTCTGCGCCTCAGTGACAACCACCCTACCAGCCAATGCATCTGACCGGTGTGGAAAATCTGTTCTGACGATCCTGTCAACAGGCAGTACCTTACAGAACCCCTCTTAAGTCCTTAACTAGCATTGTGCCTGGAATCCGCACAACCCTTTCTGGTGAGCCTTATTCTAACTGTCTCACCATAATCAGATTATTTCTGCACAATAATACTCTATGAGCGCTCTCTGCTCTTTCCTTGTCCACCTTTTCTATGCTTCTAGAGGTTGTCACCCTTGGAGCCTTTCTCCAGTGGTCCCCCTCGGTCCCGGCCCTGGCCATTTGTCCACCATTTATGCACCTTGCAGATGAAATACACACAAGGAATAATTTAGTCTAATCTCTCTGTACATCTGGTATTTAGTGCAACTGATATATGACGTGAAGACTGACCAGTATTTTGACATTGCTCTTGAGATCTCGGGCTGATAAGTTCATTAAGGAAATAAGATCTAACTTCCTGTAACGGAACAGTGTTTGTTTTTTTTTTAAAAAGAAACTTCTATTTCTTCTTAAGTGATGGGCGCTAGTCACTGACTTCTTACCAGCAGGAAAAATGTAATCCAAGCACCGCTTATGAAAGCAGACGTGATTTATTGTGGTAAATACGGCAAAAAATTTGGAAATAGTGATATTTTTCTTCCAGTTGGGCCTTTGTCAGACACATTGGGGCTCATTTGCTAAGGTTTCCCGTCGATTTCCGAGTTGCACCGCGTTTAACATCGGCGCCGGCTATCACGCAACACAAATCGGGGGGGGGGGGGAGCAATCGGACGATCCGACGGATTCGGACAACGCGCAAGATTTAACATCGGAAATTGTGTCGCAAGGCATACACTCACATACACCGGGAAGAAGAAGGTGATCTCCAGCGGACCTCGGTGGGAAAGCGACGCACGAGCTACGTGAATCGCAACAGACTTCATCTTCGTCGGACCATCCGGATCGGGGATTGCGACAGGACCGGGTAAGTAAATTTGCCACATTTTTTACATTAATAAATATACAGCCTGTGTTTGACAAAGGCCATAAGCTAATAGCACCCACAACAATCAATGTGCGGCGACACACCCTGAATTTTACTCACCAGCAGGGTAGTGAGCGGATAAACCCGAGTGCTGTGGCATCTGAAACATTAGATTTCAATAGCTCCTTTGCAAATTCTTTATTGAAGGATATTTCAACCTAAAAATTCAAAAGAAATACAAAAATGTCAGCAGTAAATAGTCTTTGATCCGACGGATTCGGGCAACGCGTGGGATTTAACATCGCAAATTGTGTCGCAAGAAGAAGGTGAACTCTGGCGGACCTTAGCAGGGAAGCGACACATGCAGGATCTCGGGCGCACGATGTTGGTGAATCGCGCTAGACTTCATCTTTGTCGGACCGTCCGGATCAGGGATCGCGACAGGACCGGGTAAGTAAGTAAGTGCCCCATTGTGTTTTAATAAGAGACCATTCAAATGGCTTTTCATGTGCTGCAACTCCCCTATATCTTTGAAGGGGTTTTGTTCATCCTGAACCAGATGCTTCAAGAATGATATGGAAACAGGAAGAGAAGATTATAGATCTGCATAGAAAATTCATCCATTCATAACCAATGGGAGTTCGGGTGATTAAGCCTATGGGTATTTCAATGGTCGCAGAGGAGTAACTTATGTCTCCTTGGCCAAGGTGCAGCATCTGTGCTCCCTCAAGATATTTATTCTCTTGAATGGTAGTCATAAGGGGTTGTCACGGAGGCTTGAGTTGGCTGTAGACATTAGACTCTCCAACTCCATATATACATACATGTTCAGATGGGGCAGGTTTTATTTACTTAATAGTCTAAGGGGAATAAGCTGCTGCCAGACTTATCCCTAAAAAGGAAGGATTAACTGGGCCCAAATGTCAGGTAAACGAGGACTGGAGATCGACTGGTTTGTCAGCATTAATAGGATTGTCTAAGATTAGGAAAACATGTATGCTTTTTTGTTTTAGAAAAAGCACCACACTTGTCCATAGGCTGTTATTAGTATTACACATGAAAGCCTGTTGCCCCCTAGTGAGTGTGGTCTGACAACTTCGCTTTGTGTGTCTATGAGATTTAACAGACTCAACCTAAAATTACTGAACTAAATTCAGCATGTCTGTGCAGTTCAGTGAATCTAAGTTGCATAGAACAAGATTATCAGACCAAACTCGCTAGATGGCAACAGGCTTTACACTTATAGCTGAGCTGCTATACCACATACAACCACATGTCAAGGTTTTTTAATCATGGAAACCCCTTTGATGTAATGTGTGCATCCTCCCTTAGAACAGCTACTCCTTAAGATGCCTCTAGAATCGATCTTCAGTACCTTGGACAGCAGGCACATTTGGAAGTGTAAAACAGATCAAGCAAAAGCCCATATATGGAAGGTCTGAGCCTCCAAAATTAGGTGTAGGGTCACACAGACATCATTGCTGATGGTTAACCTAGTTCTTTCCTCCTGATAAGATATGCATTACTGGAAATGTTCTTCTGAAATTATACAACTTTCACTTGTAGTTGTATTCTGCGTCCATAGGTGGCAGCATAAGAGCAATAATATTCTTATCTCCAAGTGGCAGTATAACATTCACATAATTAGTATTATCGTAATTACTATAGCAATTCTAAATTTATAACACCAGTAAATGAAAGTGGTCAGAAAGTGGCACCTTCTTTAGCAGCTCACAAATGTGCTGCTGCTTCCCTTCCTCAACTCCTCAGGGCAATACAGGCAGTTCTCGGGTTACGTACAAAATAGGTTCCAAACGTTTGTTCTTAAGCTGAATTTGTATGCAAGTCGAAATTGTATATTTTATAATTGTAATTGGAGGCAATTTTTGGAGTTTCAAAATTTTTTGCTGTAATGGGACCAAGGATTATCAATAAAGCTTCATTACAGACACCTTACAGCTGAGCATTGCATTAGTCTGGGGCCATAGCATTCAAAGAGCTTCACCAGAGATCACAGTGGGCAGAGGGGTCCATATTTAACTAGGGGTAATCTGTAAGTCGGATGTCCTTAAGTAGGGGACCGCCTGTACATGAAAAGTGCTTTACTTAGTAGGCGGTGACAGTGAGCACAGAAGAAGTTTACATACTTCATGGATGATAACACTTATGTAAATGATTTTTTTACTAAACATACATGTAATTGTTTGTCCTCATGTTGTAACCCATATCAGGTGCCCAGTAATGGAGTTCACATCCCTGTCTGGGAGCCAGGAGCCTCTTACCCAATACTCTGAGTCTACCATAACTCACAGCAATGAGGAATCAGATTACTTCTACAACCTGGGAAGTGACAACAGCCCATCTCAGTATGGAGGAGCCCCCAGCCGTGAGGTGACAGCATTCCGTCATTCTACAGGTAAGTGATCCCCGTGGAGTCTCCAGCCCATTTAACTTCTCCAGCTTTGCCGATTGCTTTTTCTTTACTTCAAGTGTATATATGTATATTCTTGTACATAGGGGGCAGTATTATAGCAGTTATATTCTTGTACATAGGGGGCAGTATTATAGTAGTTATATTCTTGTACATAGTGTACACAGTGACTGCACCAGCAGCAGAATAGTGAGTGCAGCTCTGGAAAATATAATTCAGAATATAACCCAGGATCCCATGTGAGTTGCTTGGCAACGTAATGTCTTTTTGTCCATCCATTACAGGGAGGATATAACATGCGCTCTCTGGCAGAAGGTGTCTGTGCTTCATTGAAGATACTGTTGGGAGACCCCTGCCCGAGCTTAAGTTCTCCTTTCACACCGTGTGAGAGGTAAGAGGTACTTGTAGGATCCACTTAGTGGCCTATAACATAAGCGACATGGAGGTTGGATGTATCGGCAGGATGACCATTGCTCACATTTGTCTTCCACAGCGCTCTGGACTCCATTTCTGGTGCCATAACCGTCCATAGGAAATACTGGCGCTGTCTGCAGGACCAGGGTAAGCTTCTTACACTTCTTCTAAAGAAATTCTGAGTAGAGGCTGATGTAGTAGTCAGATTTCCACCATGTTGTTATATATTCTATGTTTGAATGAGACTGATTGACAACTACCCTGAGAGTATTACCATCTTGTAGATGTAGTTGTCACCTCTCCTGTCAACAGCCTTGAAGGGGAGGGGGGCTTTTCTGCCGTACCCTAAATATGTGGAAAGAAAGGTTCATCTCCCAGTGATCAGATTCTCCGTTCAGCATTGCTGGTGCCCTTGTCCACTGACCAGATGTTCTTCTCTAGATTTTACCTTAAACCTCAAATCTGGGGATGACAATGTGACAATAGAAGAAATCAGAGACCTTTCCAACCCTGAAGAGTCAGAAGAAGACATTGTGAGGGTCGCACTGGACACTGCGATGCAGGAAGTGATGAGAAAGCTCCCGGAGAAGCGCTGCGGCCTGGTGTATGATGAGCAGATGATGGAGCATTATAACATGTGGGACAGGTGAGGTGACGTCATGATGTGACGCACTATCCCTGGGCCGTCTTCTCTCTGTTCATGGTTATTCCTCGTCCTTTCTCCAGCTGTCACCCTGAGCTCCCACAGAGAATTTCCCGCATCTACAAGCGGCACCAGGAGATGGGGCTCATAGATCGCTGCACTCGTCTGCCCCATCGGCTGGCAACCACTCAGGAGCTGCAGATGTGCCATAGGTAGGTAACATACATGCTTGTACTCATGTAAGGGAAACTGTTAACAGGAAGTATAAGGGCATCATGGAGACTTAAAGGGATTTCTGCTATTCAAATAAGAACTCTTAAGGGGAAACTGCTCAGAAAACACTCAACTCTCTATAATTTGCTGTAATTGGCATCTCTACCTTACACCCTAGACATCCATGCTCGGTTTTGCGTGCCATTTAGTATCAGTTCACATGTGGCTATCTAGGGCAGGGTACAGTGATCCCATTACTGAGGTTGTTGCAGTGATCAGTCCTTCAAGGTGCCTTCTCTTCATTCTCACTTTCTTTCCTCACCCCCGCAGCCCCTCTTACATTAAGAAAATTGAAGAAAGCTCCCGGATGAAACCCAGAGACCTACACCGGATGGGCTCCGAATACAACTCTATTTACATCAACACCCGGTCCTATAACAGCGCCTGCCTGGCCGCGGGCTCCACCTTCAATGTGGTGGAGGCTGTACTAAAGGGGGAGGTAAAACACTTTACGCAGATGACAGAGTCCAGAATGGTTCAGATCTAATCGTCCCTTTGCAGTTCCTATATGTACCACACAGGGGCGCTCACACATGTCTATCACATATAACTTTCTCTCCAGGTCCAAAATGGAATCTGCATAGTCCGTCCTCCCGGTCACCATGCAGAGCCAGGGGTGGCCTGTGGGTTTTGCTTCTTTAACAATGTCGCCTTGGCTGCACGATATGCCCAAAGTCTGCAGAGCCCCTCTGAGCCCCCACTTAGGTAAGAACATAGGCTGTACTGAAGGGGCTCCCAACCTGTATAATCTTTTCACTTACTTACAAGCATAGAAATTAAGGAGAAGGCCCAATAGATCCACCACCATCTCATTTCAGGGTAATGATTCTGGACTGGGACATCCATCATGGTAATGGGACACAGCATATATTCCAGGATGACCCCAGGTAACGTGTCTCTGCTGTGTGAGGTGAAGGTGGACATCTGCCGCACTGTATTCACCCTCTGTACCCCCCTGCCAGTGTCCTGTATGTTTCCCTCCATCGCTATGATAACGGCTCCTTCTTCCCGTCCTCTGAGGACGCCGCTCATGAAAAGGTGGGAAGTGGTCAAGGCGAAGGCTTCAATGTGAACATCCCCTGGAATGGTGGGAAGATGGGAGACGTGGAGTACCTGCTCGCCTTCCACAGGATCGTCATGCCCATTGCTTACGAGGTGAGGAAGGAAAATGGCGAAGGGGAGAGACGAACAGTGGAAGAAACTTGTACGAAAGGTTATTTTTCCTTTCTTTTTATCTCTAGTTTAATCCACAACTTGTTTTGGTCTCCGCTGGGTTTGATGCCGCTCGTGGAGACCCGCTTGGAGGCTGCCGCATCAGTCCTGAAGGCTATGCCCACATGACGCATCTCCTGATGGGGCTGGCAGGAGGCAAGGTGGTGGTGGTGCTGGAGGTGAGTGTCTCTGTGTACCAGTCATCACCTGCTCTCATTGAAATCTATAGTGTGTCTATTTGGTTTGTTATTTTGTAGTCACTGTGGCTGAAACTTGCCTAGAGACAGCTGTTCTTCACAGATTCTACTTATAACTCACAGGGGGGATACAACCTGACGTCTATCTCTGACTCCATGGCTATGTGTACCCGGACACTGCTAGGTGATGCACCTCCCCCCATAACGGACCTGCACGCCCCACGTCCTGCTGCCCTACGGGCGATTTCCAGTGTTCTCGGGGTACAACAGAAATATTGGCATAGCCTACGGATAAATGGTGAGTGTCTGTGCAGGGGGAGGTAGATGGAAGTACATTGATCTGGAGTGGTTAGTAATATGTAAGATTTCATGGTGTCTTTTTTTAGCTGGACCTCCTGTGCCATCTGAGGCAGAGAAAGAGGTCCAATTTTCCCCAGAGAAGGTGCCACACAGTAAGAACGGGGAACAAGGAATTCTTTCACCCCAACGTAGAAGTCCTCGAAAGCAGATTGTATCTTCACCAACCGTAAGGGAGCGAGGGGAGGATGATCTGACACCTCAGCCATCTCCCTGGACCCCGAGGACTGAGAGTACAGAAAGTAGCTCTCCAAGAAGTGCAACTTCTATAGATGACAGTATAAAGAAGAACCTTGGGGGAGACCTGGTGACATCTCCTTCCCAAGACGAGTCCACAAGAGAAGGTTCTGTCCTCAGCCTTACTGCTGCAGAAGATGAGGACAAGGATATGGACATTTCTGCAAAAACAGATCAGTCGTATGAAGGAGAAGCTCTGGAACTGGTCATTGAGCTGCAGGTATCTGACAAGACACCAGAGAAGCGGAGGTCTAAGCCCGGGATGACGGTGGAGGAGCTTCTAAGAGACTTGCATCTGGAAGACCATACAAAGAGCTTAGACAGCAGGTCTCCTGAAAGTGACAGCAAGCCGGTCGGAGGAGCGAGAAAGAAGACGTCGATGGGGAGACAGTCAGGAGGAGCCTCGCAGGTACAGTCTACATTGAGACAGTGAAGGTAGTGGCTGGGGGCTGACTATACTTGCTACTCTATCCATTGTAATGGTGGTGGTCCCAGCAGTAGGCTCCCCACCGATCAGTAAGGAATCACCTATTTAGTGGTGGCATTAACCCAAGGGTCTGGTCTCTTTTAGTCTGAGGATAAGCAGGATCCAGTGTCTATGGCTAAAGCCAAAGAGGGTGATCATCTGGTGCCGTATGAAGCAGACATGGACCCAGCGCTCGTATGTTCTGTAAGTTTCTCTCTCTTTGCTGTTATACTGAGAGATGCAGCATATTAGTTCATAGACAGCTTAAAGGAATATTCCAGGATTTACATGGATGATTGCTATAATTGCAACCAAGTTCAGCATCACACATTCTATAGTATTTTTTTTTTTATATTGCATTGCAGCTCATCCCTTATTCAACGGGACTGGGCAGAAAACTTGTCATGTGACCCTGCTGTTCTGATATTGTTAAAAATAATCCTGAAACACCCCTTTAAATCTTGCAATCTTTTGTTCGCAGGGGGAATTATTTACGGTGACTCCCCTGTCCTGGTGTCCACACTTAGAGTCAGTACATGCGCTGCCCTCTGGTGGACTTGACGTGACAGAGCCCTGTGCAGAGTGTGGCACCCAGGTGGAGAACTGGGTCTGTCTCACCTGTTACCAGGTAAGGAGGGGCTGGTGTCTCAGGTGGAGGAATTAGACAGGAAGGGTGGGGATGGCAAATACAACATAGTGCTGCCCCTTCATAAAGGTGAAGTAAAGTTAATGCAACAATATCACTAAGATCTCTGCTGGCAGTCAAGAAATGGGCAGATTCTGTTCTGAAGGTTTGTTACAATAGCATAGCATTTTGGACAGTCTTCTGGATATGGGGCCAAAGTCATCTCTGCTGGGTTATCAGCTCTCCACCAGGGATGATTCCATTCAGCAAGCAGAGATCTTGGAAATTTTTACGAATATGATAGAAAAGTGCAGAACCTTTTCATTATACAATAATAGGAGAAGAGGTAAGAGAATCTGCTGCCTCCTGCAGTGTGAGAAGGGTGTTGGGTCTCCCTAACCTTTGTGTGTGCGCAGGTCCTGTGTGGGAGATACGTCTCGCAGCATATGATGTGTCATGGAGTCTCCAGCGGCCACAATATTGTGCTGAGCTTCTCTGACCTCTCCGTGTGGTGCTATAGCTGTGACGCCTACATCCACAATGAGGTGAGTACAGTACCTGACCGGGTGCTGCACAATACACCTACCTGTGACACTGGAGCTGAGCGGGTGTCCTCAGATACCATTCACTGACCTCGGTTTCCATTCACAGACAGCTATCATGTATAGATCTCTCAGCTTCCCTGACTGTGTTTTTCTGCAGGTTCTCACACCAGCTAAGCAGTCCGTCTACCGCTCCAAGTTTGGTGAGGATATGCCCAGAGCAGCACAGGTACAGTCCTCCGTGAGCACATCCTTATCCACCTACCACATGGAGAGTATTGGGCAGTGGTGGTGAACCTATGGCACGGCTGCCAGAGGTGGCACTCTGAGCCCTTTCTGTGGGCACCCGTGCCATCGCCCCAGCGCACCAGATAGAACTCAAAGAATCTTCCTGCAGTTCCAAGCAACTTAAAAGATGATGCTTTCCGTCATATATTAAAGTGACTTACTTGGTTACTTGGGACTGTAGGAAGAGGGAGAATGTGTAGACAGGACCAAGTTGCTGCTTGCTCCACAATTCTCTGTGTGCAGAGGGACACTGGAAAGAAGCTAAAATGATGCAAATTTTTCATCTTGTCCTCAGGAGGCCAATATGATTGAAAGTGGTCGGCACCTCAGGATAAATAAGGGGGGTTTTGGGTTGCAGTTTGGGCACTCGGCCACTAAAAGGTTCGCCACCGCTGGTATAGGGTAACCCAACAAACTCCTGCAGAAGTCTTTGTACTGGGGCTCCCTGTATTATATGGACATCCCAGAATACAGCTCAGAAGAATTGTCACATTACTGTTAAAGGATAGGAGATAACACGCTTCACATTCATTGCTGATGGGACATCTCCAACAGTGAATGTAGCAGCAGGGCACATGCTTACCTTATTGCTCCATTTATTTGGGGGATCAGGACTTACATACTGGTGGTTGATGAGGGTCTCTGTGGGGGCAACATTAAATCAGGGACAACCCCTTTAAACATACTTTTTAATCCAGTTGTTCATCCTCTTGGGCGCTCATTAATGCATTGAGACATAGTGTATAAGCATGCAGGAGCTCACTATGGGTCCATTATCTTTCAACAGTCTACGGATAAGCTGCAGGATCCAGCTCCTCTCGCTGAGGCAATCGGGGGTCATCATCTGACATCTAATGAAGCCGACATGAACCCATCCCACTTATTTTCTGTAAGTTGGGTTGTATTTCTTTATATGGTGCCAAGCTGCAGTTTTAAGGGAGGTTCTAGGATTTACTTATTGATCATGTATCCCTTCGCATAGGTGACCGATATCAGATAAGCTGGGGTAACGATCAACAGTGCCACCTGTCAGCACAGCACCGTACTCTCCCTAGTGGCTGTGCATGGTATTGCAGCTCTGTCCCATTTAGTGAGCTGCAAACAGGACATTTGACCAGTGGATGTGATCTCGGAGGCCAAAGAGGCACTTTATACAAGTTATAATAAAAAATATTCCAGAACACCCCTTTAAGTCTTGCAATCTTTTGTCCACAGGGGGAATTATTTACGGTGACACCCCTGTCCTGGTGTCCACACTTAGAGTCGGTACATGCGCTGCCCTCTTGTGGACTAGATGTGACAGAGCCCTGTGCAGAGTGTGGCACCCAGGTGGAGAACTGGGTCTGTCTCACCTGTTACCAGGTAAGGAGGGGCTGGTGTCTCAGGTGCTGGTATGATGGGGGGTGCTCTGCTTAATTGTACCCATCTTTTATTGTATATCTTACTACAGCTCTAATAAAATGATTGCAACAAATCATTGGACTATCTGATAGCTGTCAAGGAATGGAAACATTTTTATTGACATCCATAAACCTGTTATGATCTTATACTTCTCATAACTGAAGGTTTGTGAATTAAATCCAGATTGGATACAATTGCAACAAACCCTCAGCTGTGTAAGAAGCGCTGCACCTGTACATCCCTGCTCTTGAGATCAATCCGGGATAGCGGCAGTCATTCGCAGTAAGCAGAGATCTTGGAAATCCCTCATTTATGCAATAATGCTAGAGGTGGTCTGTATATTTAGTAATATTGTGCACCTTCTGCCCACAAAGGTTTAGAAGGAGATCTCCCTAACCTTTGTGTGTGCGCAGGTCCTGTGTGGGAGATACGTCTCGCAGCATATGATGTGTCATGGAGTCTCCTGCGGCCACAATATTGTGCTGAGTTTCTCTGACCTCTCCGTGTGGTGCTATAGCTGTGACGCCTACATCCACAATGAGGTGAGTAATAATAACATCTCTGCGGGGATAATGCCTAACAGTGCCTGCATTCTAATATAGTAAGCACAGAGCACAGCAGTGTTAGGACCGTCCCCTCCCTCCCCCCCCCCCCCCCCCCTCAGTACAAATCTATATTTCACAGTCCTGCTGCTACTAACTACATACACAAAGGTCTGATTACACATCTCTTCAGGGAGGGACAATAGCTAACAATGACAGCAGTCTGTAGGGTCACTACTGCTGACAGGTTCCCTTGAATGATGTAGTGATGTAAGCAGCTGACAGACACTTCTGAATCGCTGATGTGATGTGGAAGCACAAGAACAGGTGCATTAAAATTTACATTGTACCGTGCCCCATAGCTGTGCCAACCACAGTCGGGTCATTTCCATTCACAGACAGCTGTCATGTATAGATCTCAAAATGTCTCTGTGTTTTTTTGCAGGTTCTTACACCAGCAAAGCGATCCGCCTACCGCTCCAAGTTTTGCGAGGATATGCCTGGAGTGTGATATCCCTGGGATGCCACCAGGAGGCGCTAATGGTTATACCAGCGATTATTGCACCTACCGGACATCACTGTGATACCTGCAGCCGCTACCAGTCACAGGACTATATTTAAGGCTCTCATCCCCCTCCTCCTTACTTCTGTGAGGCTTTACAGGCGTCTGCAGTACTTCCCTTGGGTTCTGAGATTTTGCTTGCTGTCAGTGAATTGCAGCAAACACCTTTTATAGACCCAGTACTTCTCACAGCTGAGCGTGTGTTACCATTTAATCTTTTCTAGACTGTCATATTTCAGCTTGACAGACCAGGAATGTCCTTATTCACTGACAACAAGCAGAGATTTTTAAAATATTGAGGAATTCATACTTCAAAGGGAACTTTGTCACAGAGTTTGGAGCTTGGGGTACAGCACCCCATATCTGGTGACCCCCAACTCAATGGTCAATTGCCGGAGAAGAGTCCTGACCCATCTAGTCCATGCGCTCTACACAGTTGAAATGCTGTGGATATAACTTCTGAAAATGGCTGAAGAGAGCGACCTATGATACTGGTGTCACCAGGTTTGGGGCCATGATCCCCAACCGTGTAATCACATGCTAATAATTGAGGTGTCACAGCTTTAATAGTCCCTTACACACCCCATTTTTGGACACTGCTGTGCTCTTAGCTCTCTGGATTTACCTGTTTACCAGCTTGACTACTGACAGTTTGAAGGGACCCGTCATCATCCTCTACAGCTGGCTGTGCCCTTGTAGGCACTCAGATTATGAAATGTATTAAGAAGGATCCAAGTGACCTTTGGCCCTATACTCCCCCCCCCCCCTTATATATTTTTCATGATTATTTAATAATTTGCTGTATTTAATCACAGATTTACACAAAATGACGCTGTGCCTTGTCTTATTACTATCTGTGCCGAGCCATGTCCTATGTCCTGACACCTTTCTATCATAGCCAGCAGTGGTCAGGGGTCAGCATGGGCGCTCTGACCCCTCTGTGACTACTAAACACACACCCCCCCAGACACGCGAGCTGCCATGTCCTATCCTGACACCTTTCTATCATAGCCACAGAGTCAGGGATCAGCATGGGCGCTCTGACCCCTCTGTGACTACACCCCCCATACACAGGGAGCTGCCATGTCCGTGTGTCCTGACACCTTTCTATATAAGCCCCCAATACGACAGCGGCTGGCCATGTCCTGTGTGTCCTGACACCTTTCTATCATAGCCAGCAGAGGTCAGGGATCAGCATGGGCGCTCTGATCCTCTGTGACTACACTCCCCATACACAGCGAGCTGCCATGTCCTGCGTGTCCTGACACCTTTCTATCATAGCCAGCAGTGATCAGGGGTCAGCATGGGCGCTCTGACCCCTCTGTGACTACACCCCCCATACACAGCGAGCTGCCATGCCCTGTGTATCCTGACACCTTTCTATCATAGCCAGCAGTGGTCAGGGGTCAGCATGGTGTCTCACCTCTCTGTGACTACACCCCCCATACACAGCGAGCGCCATGTCCTGTGTGTCCTGACACCTTTCTATCAAGCCAGCGTGGGTCAGCATGCGCTTGACCCCTCTGTTGACTACACCCCCAAAAACAGTGAGCTGCCATGTCCTGTGTGTCCTGACACCTTTCTATCATAGCAAGCAGTGGTCAGGGGTCAGCATGGGCGCTCTGACCCCTCTGTGACTACACCCCCCCCATACACAGGGTGCTGCCATGTCTTGTTTGTTCCTGACCTTTCTATCATAGCCAGCAGTGGTCAGGGGTCAGCATGGGCGCTCTGACCCCTCTGTGACTACACCCCCCATACACAGCGCTGCCATGTCCTGTGTTGTCCTGACACCTTTCTATCATAGCCGCAGGGGTCAGCATGGGCGTCTGACCTTCTTGACTACAACCAACACCCCCCCCTAACACAGCGAGCTCCATGTCCTTTGGTGTCCTGACACCTTTCTATCATAGCCAGCAGGGTCGCATGGGCGTCGACCTTCTGGGACTACACCCCCCCCCCCCCCTACACAGCGAGCTGCCATGTCCTGTGTCCTGACACCTTTCTATCATAGCCAGCAGTGGTCAGGGGTCAGCATGGGCGCTCTGACCCCTCTGTGACTACACCCCCCATACACAGCGAGCTGCCATGTCCTGTTTCCTGACAACCTTTCTATCATAGCACAATGGTCAGGGGGTCAGCATGGGCGCTCCTGACCCCCTGTGACTACAAACCCCCCATACACACGCGCTGCCACATGTCCTTGTGTCCTTACACACTTTCTATTATAGCCCCCATACACAGCGAGCTGCATGTCCTGTGTGTCCCGACACCTTTCTATCATAGCCGCAGGTCAGGGTCAAGCACTGGGTGCTCTGGGCTCTCTGTACTACACCCGACACCCCAATACACAGCGAGCTCCCAGTCCTGTGTGTCCTGACACCTTTCTATCGCCACAGTGGTCAGGGTCAGCATGGGCGCTCTGACCCCTCTGTGACTACACCCCCCATAACAGGGTGCTGCCATGTCCGGTGTGTCCTGACACCTTTTCATCATAGCCAGCTGGTCGGGGTCAGCATGGGCGCTCTGCCCCCTCTGTGACTACATCCCCCCCATACACAGCGAGCTGCCATGTCCTGTGTCCTGACACCTTTCTATCATAGCCAGCAGGGGTCAGCATGGGGCTCTGACCCTCTGTTGACTACACCCCCCAACACAGGGTGCTGCCATGTCCTGTTGTGTCCTGACACCTTTCTATCATAGCCGCAGTGGTCAGGGTCAGCATGGGCGCTCTACCCCCTCTGTGACTACAACCCCCCCATACACAGCGAGCTGCCATGTCCTGTTGTCCGAAACCTTTCCTATCATAGCCAGCAGTGTCAGGTGTCAGCATGGGCGCTCTGCCCCTCTGTGACTCACCCCCCCATACACAGCGGAGCTGCCATGTCCTGTGTATCCTGACACAACCTTTCTATCACAGCCAGCAGTGTCATGGGTCAGCATGGGCGCTCTGACCCCTCTGTGACTACACCCCCCCATACACAGCGAGCTCCATGTCCTGTGTGTGTCCTGACACCTTTCTATCATAGCCAGCAGTGGTCAGTGTCAGCAGGCGCTTGACCCCTCGTGACTACAACCCCCATACACAGCGAGCTTCCTTTTCAATGTGTGTCCTGACACCTTTCTATATAGCCCCCATAACCAGCGAGCGCCATGGCCTGTGTGTCCTGACAACCTTTCTATCATAGCCAGCAGGGTCAGAGGTCAGCATGGGTGCTCTGTGACCTCGTTACTACACTACACACCCCCCATACACAGCGAGCTCCCCGTCCTGTGTGCCTGACACCTTTCTATATCATAGCCCACAGGTGGGTCAGCATGGGCGGCTCTGACCCCTCTGTTAGCTACACCCCACTCGACACAGTGAGCTGCCCATGTCCTGTGTGTCCTGACACTTTCTATCATAGCCACAGTGGTCAGGGGTCAGCATGGTGCTTCTGACCCTCTGTGACTACACCCCCATACACAGGGTGGCTGCCAGTCCTGTTGTCCTGACACCTTCTATCATAGCCAGCATTGGTCAGGGTTCAGCATGGGCGCTCTACCCCTCTGTGACTAACACCCCCCCATACACAGCGAGCTGCCTGTCCTGTTGTGTCCTACACCTTTCTATCTAGCCAGCAGTGGTCAGGGGGTCAGCATGGGGCGTCTGACCCCTCTGACTACTACACACCCCCCATCACACAGCGAGCTGCCATGTCCTTGTATCCTGACACCTTTCTATATCAGCCAGCAGTGGCAGGGGTCAGCATGGCGCTCTGAACCCTCTGTGACAAACCCCCCATACACCGCGAGCTGCCATGTCCTGTGTGTCCTGACACTTTCTATCATAGCCAGCAGTGGGTCAGCATGGTGTCTCACTCCTCTCTGTGACTACAACCGCCCATACCACAGGGTTCTCCATGTCCTGTTGTCCTGAACACCTTTCTATCATAGCCAGCAGTGGTCAGGGTCATCATGGGTGCTCTGACCCCTCTGTGACTACACCCCAACATCACACGAGCTGGCATGTCCTGTGTGTCCCGACACCTTCTATCAAGCCAGCAGTGGTTCAGGGTCAGCATGGGTTTCTTCCCCCTCTGTGACTAACAACCCTCACATACACCAGCGAGCTGCTATTTCATTGTGTTGTCCTGACACTTTCTATCATAGCCAGCAGGGTCGTGTCAGCATGGGCGCTCTGACCTCTCGTGACTACAACCCCCATACACAGAAGCGAGTCCCCATGTCCTGTTGTGTCCTGACACTTTCTATCATAGCCAGCAGGGTCAGCATGGGCGGCTCTGACCTTTCGTGACTACAAACACCCCCCATACACACAGCGAGCTGCCATGTCCTGTGTGTCCTGACACCTTTCTATCATAATCAGTAGTGGTCAGGGGTCAGCATGGGCGCTCTGACCCCTCTGTGACTACACCCGCCATACACAGCGAGCTGCCATGTCCTGTGTGTCCTGACACCTTTCTATCATAGCCAGCAGTGGTAAGGGGTCAGCATGGGGGCTCTGACCCCTCTGTGACTACACTCCCCATACACAGCGAGCTGCCATGTCCTGTGTGTCCTGACACCTTTCTATCATACCAGCATGATTCAGGGGTCAGCAGGCGCTCTGACCCCTCTGTGACTACACCCCCCATACACACTGAGCTGCCATGTCCTGTTGGTCCTGACACTTTCTATCATAGCCAGCAGTGGTCGGGGTCAGCATGGTGCGTCTGACCCCTCTGTGACTACACCCCCCATACACAGCGAGCTGCCATGTCCTGTGTGTCCTGACAACCTTTCTATCATAGCCAGCAGAGGTGGTCAGCATGGGCGCTCTGACCCCTCTGTGACTACACCCCCAACCACACAGTCGCTGCCATGTCCTGTGTGTCCTGAACCCCTTTCTATCATAGCCAGCATTGGTAGGGGTCAGCATGGGCGCTCTGACCCCTCTGTGACTACAACCCCCCATACACAGCGTGTGCCATGTCCTGTTGTGTTCCTGACACTTTCTATCATAGCCAGCAGTGGTCAGGGGTCAGCATGGGGCTCTGACCCCTCTGTGACTACACCCCCCCATACACAGACGAGCTGCCATGTCCTGTGTGTCCTGACACCTTTCTATCTAGCCACAGGGGGTCAGCATGGCGTGCTACCTCTCTGTGACTAACCCCCCCATACACAGCGAGCTGCCATGTCCTTTGTGTTCCTGACACCTTTCTTATCATAGCCAGCAGGGGTCAGCATGGGCGCTCTGACCTCTCTGTGACTACACCCCCCCATACACAGCGAGCTGCCATGTCCTGTGTTCCTGACACCTTTCTATCATAGCCAGCAGTGGTCAGGGGTCAGCATGGGCGCTCTGACCCCTCTGTGACTACACCCCCCTAACAACACGAGCTGCCATGTCCTGTGTCCTGACAACCTTTCTATCATAGCCACAAGTGTCAGGGTCAGCATGGGCCTCTGACCCCTCGTGACTACACCCCCCATACAACACGCGCTGCCATGTCCTGGTGTGTCCTGACAGACACCTTTCTATTATA
This sequence comes from Engystomops pustulosus, assembly GCA_019512145.1. Classification (NCBI taxonomy): domain Eukaryota; kingdom Metazoa; phylum Chordata; class Amphibia; order Anura; family Leptodactylidae; genus Engystomops; species Engystomops pustulosus. Next base: position 286,338 of record WNYA01000116.1, read on the forward strand.
GCCCCCATACCAGCCGAGCTGCCATGTCCTTGGTCCCGACACCTTTCTATTCATAGCAAGCGGGTCAGTGTCACTGGGTCGCTCTGACCTCTGTGACTACACCCCCCATACACAGCGAGCTGCATGTCCTGTGTGTCCTGACACCTTTCTATCATCCAGCAGGTCAGGGTCAGCATGGGCGCTCTGACCCCTCTGTGACTACACCCCCCATACACAGGCTGCCATGTCCCTGTGTGTCCTGACACCTTTCTATCATAGCCAGCAGTGGTGGGGTCAGCATGGGCGCTCTGACCCCTCTGTGTACTACCCCCCCATACACAGCGAGCTGCCATGTCCTGTGTGTCCTGAACACCTTTCTATCATAGCCAGCAAGGGTCAGCATGGGCGCTCTGACCCTCTGTGACTGCTCCCCCCTATACACAGCGAGCTGCCATGTCCTGTGTGTCCTGACACCTTTCTATCATAGCCAGCAGGGCAGGGTCAGCATGGCGCTCTGACCCCTCTGTACGACACACCCCCCCATACCAGCGAGCTGCTGTCCTGTTGTCCTGACACCTTCTATCATAGCCAGCAGTGGTCAGGGTCGCATGGGCGCTCTGACCCCTCTGTGACTACACCCCCCATACACAGCGAGCTGCCATGTCCTGTGTGTCCTGAACACCTTTTCTATCATAGCCAGCAGTGTCAGGGGTCAGCATGGGCTCTCTCTGACCCCTCTGTGACTACACACCCCCCATACACAGCGAGCTGCCATGTCCTGTGTCCTGACACCTTTCTATCATAGCCAGCAGTGGTCAGGGGTCAGCATGGCGCTCTGACCCTCTGTGACTACAACCCCCATACACAGCGAGCTGCCTGTTCCTGTGTGTCCTGACACCCTTTCTATATAGCCCCCCTATACCAGCGAGCTGCCATGGTCCTGTGTGTCCTACACCTTTCTATCATAGCCAGCAGGGTCAGAGGTCAGCATGGTGCTCTGGCTCTCTGTTACTACACAAACAACCCCCCATACACATCGAGCTCCCCATGTCCTGTGTGGCCTGACACCTTTCTATCATAGCCAGCAGGGGTCAGCATGGGCGCTCTGACCCCTCTGTGACTACACCCCTCTGTGACTACAGTGAGCTGCCATGTCCTGTGTGTCCTGACACCTTTCTATCATAGCCAGCAGTGGTCAGGGGTCAGCATGGTTGCTTCTGACCCCTCTGTGACTACAACCCCCCATACCAGGGCTGCCATGTCCTGTTGTCCTGACACCTTCTATCATAGCCATCGTGGTCAGGGTCAGCATGGGCGCTCTAACCCCTCTGTGAACTAACACCCCCCCCATACACACGAGCTGCCCATGTCCTGTTGTGTCCTGACCCTTTCTATCATAGCCAGCAGTGGTCAGGGTCAGCATGGGCGCTCTGACCCCTCTGTGACACAACCCCCCATACACAGCGAGCTCCATGTCCTTGTTCCTGACACCTTTCTATCTATCAGCCAGCAGTGGTCAGGGGTCAGCATGGCGCTCTGAACCCTCTGTGACTAAACACCCCCCTACACAGCGAGCTGCCATGTCCTGTGTGTCCTGACACCTTTCTATCATACCAGCAGGTGGTCACATCAGGGTGATCTCACTCCTCTGTGACTACACCCCCATACCCAGGGCTTGCCATGTCCTGTTTGTCCTGACACCTTTCTATCATAGCCAGCAGTGGTTCGGGTCAGCATGGGCTCTGACCCCTCTTGACTACACCCCAATCACAGCGAGCCTGCCTGTCCTGTGTGTCCCGACACCTTTCTATCATACCAGGCAGTGGTCAGAGGTCAGCATGGTGTTCTACCCCTCTGTGACTACAACCCCACAATACACAGCGAGCTGCATGTCCTGTGTTCCTGACACTTTCTATCATATGCAGCATGGTCAGGGTGCAGCAGTGGGCTGCTCTGACCTCTCTGTGTACTACACCCCCATACACAGCGACCCCATGTCCTGTGTGTCCTGACACCTTTCTATCATAGCCCAGGGGTCAGCATGGGCGGCTCTGACCTTTCGTGACGACACACCCCCCATACACAGCGACTGGCCATGTCCTTGTTTCTGACACCTTTCTATCATAGCCGGAGTGGTCAGGGGTCAGCATGGGCGCTCTGACCCCTCTGTGACACACCCCCCATACACAGCGAGCTGCCATGTCCTGTTTGTCGTACAACCTTCTATCATAGCCAGCATGGTCAGGGGTCACATGGGCTCTTACCCCCCCTCTGTGACTACACCCCCCATACACAGCGCGCTGCCATGTCCTGTGTGTCCTGACACCTTTCTATCATATATAAGGCCCCCATACACCAGCGGCCATGTCCCTGTTGTGTCCTGACACCTTTCTATCATAGCCAGCAGGGTCAGGTCAGCATGGGTGCTCTGCTCCTGTTACTACTACACCCCCCTACACAGCGAGCTGCCATGTCCGTGTGTCCTGACACTTTCTAATCATAGCCAGCATGGGTCAGCAGGGCGCTCCTGACCCCTCGGTGACTACAACCCCCAAAAAAACAGGAGCTGCCAGGTCCTGTGTGTCCTGACACCTTTCTATCATAGCCAGCAGTGGTCAGGGGTCAGCATGGGCGCTCTACCCCTCTGTGACACACCCCCCTACACAGCGAGCTGCCATTCCTGTGTGTCCTGACACCTTTCATCATAGCCAGCAGTGGTCAGGGGTCAGCATGGGCGCTCTGACCCTCTGTGACTACACCCCCCATACACAGCGAGCTGCCATGTCCTGTGTTCCTGACACCTTTCTAACAGCGCAGTGGTCAGGGGTCAGCATGGACGCTCTCTGACCCTCTGTGACTACACCCCCCATACACAGCGACTGCCATGTCCTGTGTGTCCTGACACCTTTCTATCATAGCCAGCAGGGGTGCAGCATGGGTGTCTGCACCCTCTGTGACTACAACCCCCCATACACAGGGTGGCTGCCATTCCTGTGTGTCCTGACACCTTTCTATCATAGCCAGCAGTGGGTCAGGGGTCAGCATGGGTGCTCTGACCCCTGTGACTACACCCCCAAATCACAAGCGAGCTGCATGTCCTGTTGTGTCCGACACCTTTCTATCATAGCCGCAGTGGTCAGCGGTCAGCATGGTGTTCTTATACCCTTCTGTGACTACAACCCTCACAATACACAGCCGAGCTGCTACATGTCCATGTGTGTCCTACCCTTTCTTCATAGCCAGATGGTCAGGGGTCAGCATGGGCGCTCTGACCCTCTGTGACTACCCCCTACACACAAGCGAGCCTGCCATGTCCTTGTGTCCTGACACCTTTCTATCATGCCAGCAGTGGTGGGTCAGCATGCGTTCTGACCTATCTGTGACTACACCCCCCATACAAGCGAGCTGCCATGAGAGGGACATCCTTTTGTCCTTCACCCCTTTCTCCTCCATAGCCAAGTGGTCAGGGTCAGCATGGGCGCTCTGACCCCTCTGTGACACACACCCCCCATACCAGCAGCTGCCATGTCCTGTTGTCCTGACACCTTTCTATCATAGCCAGCATTGGTCGGGGTCCAGCATGGGCGCTCTGACCCCTCTGTGACTACCCCCCCCCATACCACGCGCTGGCCATGTCCTGTGTGTCCCCTGACAACCATTTCTAATTATAGCCCCCATACACAGCGAGCTGCTCATGTCCTGTGTTCCTGACCCTTTCTATCATAGCCAGCAGGGGTCGAGGTCAGCATGGGTGCTTTGGCCTCTCTGTTACTTACACCCCCCCATACACAGCGAGCTCCATGTCCCTGTGTGTCCTACACTTTTCTATCATAGCCAGCAGGGGTCAGCATGGGCGCCTGCCCCTCTGTGACTACAACCCCCCAAAAAACGTGAGCTGCCATGTCCTGTGTGTCCTGACACCTTTCTATCATAGCCACAGTGGTCATGGGTCAGCATGGGCGCTCTGAACCCCTCTGTGACTACACCCCCCAATACACAGCGAGTCTGCCATGTCCTGTGTGTCCTGACCACATTTCTATCATAGCCAGCAGTGGTCAGGGTCAGCATGGGCGATCTGACCCCTCTGGACTACAACCCCCATACACAGCAAAGAGCTGCTGCATGTCCTGTGTTCCTGACACCTTTCTATCACAGCCAGCAGTGGTCAGGGGTCAGCATGGACGCTCTGACCCCTCTGTGACTACACCCCCCATACACAGCGAGCTGCCATGTCCTGTGTGTCCTGACACCTTTCTATCATAGCCAGCAGGTGTCAGCATGGGTGATCTCACTCCTCTGTTGACCACACCGCCCATACACAGGGTGCTGCCATGTCCTGTGTGTCCTGACACCTTCTATCATAGCCAGCAGTGGTCAGGGGTCAGCATGGGTGGTTCTTACCCCTCTGTGCCTACACCCCTCACAACACAAGCGAGCTGCATGTCATTGTGTCCTGACACCTTTCTATCAAGCCACAGTGGTCAGAGGATCACAATGGCTCTCTGACCTCTCTGTGACTACACCCCCCATACACAGCGAGCCCCATGTCCTGTGTGTCCTGACACCTTCTATCATAGCCAGCAGTGGTCAGGGGTCGCATGGGCGCTCTGACCTCTCTGTGACATACCCATACACAGCGAGCCCCCATGTCCTGTGTGTCCTGACACCTTTCTATCATAGCCAGCAGGGGTCAGCATGGGCGGTCTGACCTTTCTGTGACTACACCCCCCCATACACAGCGAGCTGCCATGTCCTGTGTTTCCTGACACCTTTCTATCATGCCAGGATGGTCAGGGGTCAGCATTTGCGCTCTGACCCCTCTGTGAACCAAACCCCCCATACCCAGCGAGCTGCATGTCCTGTGTGTCCTGACACCTTTCTATTAAAGAGCCCCCTATACACTAGGCGAGCTGCCATGTCCCTGTGTGTCCTGTACACCTTTCTATCATAGCCAGCAGGGTCGAGGTCAGCCTTGGTGCTCTGGGCTCTCTTTACTACTAACACCCCCCCCCCATACAAGCGAGCTCCCATTTCTGTGTGTCTGACACCTTTCTATCATAGCCAGCACGGGTCAGCATGGGCGCTACGATCCTCTGTGACTACAACCACCCCATACACGCGCTGCCATGTCTGTGTGTCTGACACCTTTCTATCAAGCAGCCAACATGGTCCAGGGGTCCATGGGCGCTCGTGACCACCGCTGTGACTACAATCCCCCCATACACAGGTGCTGCCATGTCCTGTGTGTCCTGACACCTTTCTATCATAGCCAGCATGGTCGGGGTCAGCATGGGCGCTCTGCCCCCTCTGTTGACTACATCCCCCCCATACACAGCGAGCTGCCATGTCCTGTTTCCTGACACCTTTCTATCATAGCCAGCAGGGGTCAGGGGTCAGCCATGGGCGCTCTGACCCCTCTGTGACTAACTACACCCCCCATACACAGGGCTGCCATGTCCTTTGTGTCCTGACCACCTTTCTATCATAGCCAGCAGTGGTCAGGGGTCAGCATGTGGCGCTCTGACCCTCTGTGACTAACACCCCCCATACACCAGCGAGCTGCCATGTCCTGTGTATCCTACACCTTTCTATCAAGCCAGCAGTGGTCAGGGTCACATGGACGCTCTGACCCCTCTGTGACTACACCCCCCATACACAGCGAGCTGCCATGTCCTGTGTGTCCTGACCCTTTCATCATAGCCAGCAGGGGTCAGCATGGGTGATCTCACTCTCTGTGACTACACAGCCCATACACAGGGTCTGCCAGGTCCGTGTGTCCTGACACCTTTCTATCATAGCCGCTGGGGTCAGCATGGCACTCTGACCCCTCTGTGACTACACCCCCAAAACCGTGAGCTGCCATGTCCTGTGTGTCCTGACACCTATCTATCATAGCCGCAGTGGTCGAGGGTCAGCATGGTCGCTCTGACCCCTCTGTGACTACACCCCCCAATACAGCGGGCTGCCATGTCCTGTGTGTCCTGACACCTATCTAATCATAGCCACATGGTTCAGGGGTCAGCATGGGCGCTCTAAACCCTCTGTGACTACACCCCCCATACACAGCGAGCTGCCATGTCCTGTGTGTCCTACAACCGTTCATCAAGCCAGCATTGGTCAGGGTCAGCATGGGCGCTCTGACCCCTCTGTGACTACACCCCCATACACAGCGAGCTGCCATGTCCTGTTGTGTCCTGACACTTTCTATCATAGCAGCAGTGGTCAAGGGGTCAGCTGGCGACTCTGACCCCTCTGTGCTACACCCCCCATACACAGCGAGCTGCATTGCCTGTGTGTCCTGACACCCTTTCTATCATACCAGCAGTGGGGTCGCATGGGTGATCTCACTCCTTTGTGACTACACCTCCCATACAACAGGGTGCTGCCATGTCCTTGTGTCCTGACACCTTTCTATCATAGCCACCAGGGGCAGCATGGGGCTGATCCCTCTCTGTGACTACAACCCCCATTACACAGTCGAAGCTGCCATGTCCTGTGTGCCTGACACCTTTCTATCATAGACCGCAGTGGTCAGGGGTCAGCATTGGCGCTCTGACCCCTCTGTGACTACACCCACCATACCAGCGAGCTGCCATGTCCCTTGTTACTCCTGACACCTTTCAATCACAGCCAGCAGTGGTCAGCATGGCCGCTCTGACCCCTCTGTGACTACAACCCCCCCATACACAGCGAGCTGTCCATGTCCTGTGTGTCCTGACACCTTTCTATCAAGCCAGCAGGGTCATCATTTGTTATGCTCACTCCTCTGTGACTGACAACCCGCCCATACACGAGAGGTGCGCCATGTCCTGTGTGTCCTGGACACTTTTTCTATAATAGTCCCAGCAGGGGTCATCATGCGCTCTGAACCCCTCTGTGACTACACCCCCAAAAACAGTGAGCTCCATGTCCTGTGTGTCCTGACACCTATCTATTCATGCGCATCTGTTATGGTCCACTACTGGCTGACCAGGTTCCCTTGAATTGATGTTAGGGATTGTAAGCAGCGCAGACACTTTGAATCGCTGAGTTGTATGTGGAAGACACAAGACAGGTGCTATATAAATTTAAACATTGTAACCGTGCCCAATAGCTGTGCCAACCACAGTTGAGGTCATTTCCCATTCAACCGTGCCAGCTGTCATGTAGAGTTCAAATGTCTCTGTGTTTTTTTTGCAGTTCTTTACACCAGACTAAAGCTTCAGCCTACCGCTCAAGTATTCAGCTCGAGGACTGCCACGGAGTGTAATAATCCCTGGGATGCACCATGAGGCGCTAATGTGTTATACCAGTCGATTATTGCACCTACGGACATCACGTGATACTGCAGCCGTACCAGTCCAGGATAGTATTTAAGGCTCATAGCCCCTCCTCCTTACTTTGGGAGGCTTACAGGCGTCTGCAGTACCTTCCTGGGTTCTGAGATTTGTTGCTGTCAGTGGAATTGCTAGCAAACACCTTTATAGACCCGAGTACTTCTCCAGACCTGAGGCTGTGTTAAATTTATTTTTCGACTGTCATTTTTAGTCTGACAGACCATGGAAGTCACTTATCACTGACACAAGCAGGAATTTTTTAAAATATTTGGTGAATTCATACCTCAAGGAACTTTCGTCACAGAGTGGGATGCTTGGGGGTACAGCTACACCTAATTCTCTGGTGACCCACTCTCAATGGTCATGTCGGAGGAAGAATCTCTGCCCATCGTCCATGCGCGTTTACACAGTTGAAATGTGTGGGATTATAACTTCTGCAAATGGCTAAAGAGGCGAC